>CAAKHC010011020.1:112347-127859 GCA_901007825.1 Macroramphosus scolopax
GGGGGGGTGGGGCCCCCCCCCCCCCCCCCCCCCTAAACATCAAAAGGTCTTTGTACCAACAGCCATTACTGTAGTGTGTGTGTGGATCACTACAGCATTGTCGCCGAGACGGAGGGTGACCACTCCAGACACCGCGCCTGCTCGGGCTCCACAACAATGATGTTGAAAACTGCACCCGGCGATGCTCAGCAGTGTTAATCCCTCGTGTCAGTGCTGAGGACAAACACACACACACACACACACACACACACACATACACAAGAAGCACATACGTACAAACTGCACTTAATGGGTGCAGCGCTTGACTTACCTGAGATGATGGTGAGAACCAACAGGGAGATAGAAACCATTTGAACAAGAGGTTGTTTAGTTCTGGATGAGACAGAAGAGCTGCTGCATATTTTAAGGTTAAGCGTAAAAGTAAAGCTCATGTCATAACACGTATGTTGGTAGAGTATCATTGGGTTTTATTTACTTCAGCTCAGACTCACATCTATTACTCTATAGCAGGAATTCCTTCAGTCTGGGCCGTATGAAGGTTCCTCAGTGTATGTATGAGGTCAATCACTCCCCCAGTTTGGGAACAGCAGCTTGCAGGTATGAGATGGAGATCTGACCATGCAAGATTGGATTGGAGGCCGTTGCTGCAGGATGAGTTACTGTGCAGGGTCACTGTGTCTGGCCCATTTAACCCTCAGCCACTTATTTACCATTTCCTTTTTTTTTAAAGGTGCATAAGAGCTATGAGATTTAGGGGGGCCACTACATTTAATTCAATTTGAGGTGCCTTTGAAACCTTAAATCCGGGTGCTGGTGTCTCTGTAGTCCAGCAGCAGACAGTCCAAGCTCCTCGACAGCTTATCATAAAGAGGGGATTAAGTGTTTTTCAGAGAATATGAGGATGTGTGTGCAGACACTCAGCACTTAAACTTATTTGCTCTTAAAGTAAGTCACCCTTGATCTGCGTTAACTCTAGCCGACCCCCCGCGTGCACCCAGTCACCCCGTTCTCAGCCTGAAAGGGGGAACTGGAGGGGTACTGACCAGGCTAATCTGTTCTGGATGGGAAATGTTGGGGAGCTGCAGATTAGTGCTTCTTCAACATCCCTTAAGATAAGTTGTCTCAGTCAAGCTGTCACTGCAGGGACACCCCGAAACGGGGTCCCGCCCCATTGGACGATAGCAGGACCCTTCGCATGTGAACTTTTGGCATGTTGCATCCTAGACATGACGACCGTGTGGTAATAATCCTCTTAAGGGAAGCTCTTTGTCACGCAGGAAGAAAGATGCAGCAGCACATCCAGTCTGACAGGCTGCGTCGGTTCAGTCCTGATAGCTCCGTCCGCTTCCTCTGTGGCCTCTCGTTATCACGGTCCACCTTCGCTCTGGGGCCGTTCCTCCAGTCAGAGCGATCACAGGGTGAATGTCCAGCTTATTTCCTGTCCTCTTCGTGTTCTTCTCTCGGTTACAACTCACAAAGGGAAGTAAAGGGCGCAGCTTTCGGTTCCACAGAGGCCAGAAAAGAAGAATCGAAGCCAGCGTAGGTGTCTGACATGGAGGGATACGTCTGATACGACAGCAGACGACGGCGGTGGAATCGCAGATCTTCTCGGTAGCAGGAAGTGTTGCAGCAGAACACGTCCTCTCGCTGCCGACGCTGTGTGAGAGGCTGTGCGTCCCACCGTCGCTTGTTCCTCCCCGTTTCATCTCGCCTGGTTTTTACAGCGTCGACATTAAAGTTCCACAGCAGAAACAGCAGGGGCATTAAAAGAGACGGGGAGGCCTCCAGTAATTTGTTTTATAGAGCTGCTGCCTCTTTCTTGCTGTTTCCTTTTAACATCTTACTTCGAGCTTTGGGGGACAAACTACAGTCACCTGAAAACAAAACAGGAATCTCTCCCGACAGGAACATTTTTCACACCGTTCAACAGATGTTAATAACAATCACATTACATGGTGGACGTCTCCACGCCGGGTTCCCACAGTTCTCCCAGTAATATCTTTACTTCTATATCCTCGCGTGCGGTTTCTGCTGTGGGAAAACAGTCTGTGTGTTCTTTAGGCTCGGATTTAGCCGACGTCTGTAGGAGCAGCCAGTGGAATTAGGCAGCAGCTCCTCGCTCCGACTCTTTCATGTGGCGACTCCAGATTGTTACCATCAAGCCTGCCAGCGGCTCTCACCTCGCTGATCGTTTTTGGGGGCGACTTTTTTGACTCTTGACCTTCATGCTGTTGTTATTTTGGCCCCTCAGCAGCCTCGTATCCAACCGTCACTCATCACAGCTATGAGGCCGTTACATGCGCTGCATTCTGGAGAGGATATTTATACTCAGCACGGCCGAGCTGCAGACCCGCACCTCCATTTAGCACCAGAACAAAGTTTTTCACAACATCAATATCAGTTTTAACACACACTGCCTTTTTCTTATCATTTACATTCCTAACTGGCTCTTATCTCTCCAGCTTCCAGTAGCTCGACGGGTATCAGAGAACGGTGCTCGCTCAAGCTGCCCGTTGATCTTTGACATGCGAAGGAGGAGCGACGGGGCCGATAATCATCGACGAGCCCCTTTGTCGTCGGGGGAGTGTGTGTGTGTGGACGTAAGGATGAGGAGGAGGCGGTGTTTTTCTTTGGTGTCGTATCCTCCGTCCGCGGGGTTTGCTTTACGATAACAGCGGCGAGATAAAAGCGGCGTTTGCTAAGTCGAGTTTTCAAGACAGCAGGATGAGTCACGAGCCGAAGCCGAAGCCGTGTCGACGCCGCCCCCCTCCTGTCTCATTAACTCAGAAGATTGGAGTGTTTACCTGCTGAAGGAGCCGGACTACATATCAGTCAAATAGCAGGATGTCATGACGGCAGAGAGACTTGAAAGGAGTTTAGTGTTTGACACACTGTCAAATAACAGCTCGTCCCTGCTGACGAAAAACATTTTGTTTTCTCACTCCCTAAAATTCACGTCTTATAAAAACTTGTCGTGAATAGCTGCCGAGAGAGAAATTATAGCCGTGTTTGTTTTCATTTAGAGCGCTTTGGGTGGCAGCAGACGGCTGACCTTTTCTCGTGCGTTTCCCTTTCCTCCAGCCACCCTCGGCCCTCGGCGGCATTCACAAACCGTTTCAACACACACCGAGACGGCTGTAAAACAATGCCAAAAGAAAGCAACTTCTGTGTTGTGAAGGTCATATCCAGATGTTCCTCCCCGGGTCCGAGGCCGCCGGTAAACGGGGACGGAGGAATAGAAAAGACGAGAGAATCGATGTGAGAAACGAAAACACTGAAAACTGATCAATGAAGCTAAAGTAGCTCCGAATCTGTTAGGAATGATGAAATCGTCCCGAGACACAGTTGGAAATGGATTTTTTTTCTCTCACGCATTAACAAGTTTTCCCTGAGAGGTTTGGAATCTAATAGTGACCTGGTGGTTGTGAAAGCAGGCCTGAGGCGAGCCGTGACTTTACCGCTCGCACACGTTCCAACAATATTTAGTAGCTCCGTATCTGAAACACCTCCCTGTTTCAGGAAGAATTTAATCTTCTCCCCCATTTAGATGTCATGGAGTAAACAGAATTATATAATCTGTAATATCCACCAATCCAGCCCGGGATGAGGCTCCGTGTTTGTGATTTGATTTGTGGCTCCGTCGTGTCGTCAGAGCCGCTGCAGGATTTTCATCACCGTGTTTATACGGGAGGAACCGGGGTTGAACGTGAAACACTCGCCGACCTCCCGCTAAAGACTTTCTGGTAATGCCTCGGGGTCAGAGGTGGTCACACACACTTGCACGCACGGCCTCCGGTGTGTTTTTCCTTCACACGTAGGATTGAATTCTTCGGCGAATGTGTCATAGGTTTCGTGTTTCCAATCGCCGCTGCCGGAGGATTGAAACACAACCTGTGCAGGTATCAAACCTAATGATCGTTTAGGAGTCTGACACTATCTGTTGCAGTTAATCCGGCCACGCTCTGTAAACTCTGGATAATGTCGCATTGCACAGCTTCATTAGCAGGCGAGCGGAGGTTTGTATGTTTTCCGTGCTGCTGCCGCTGTGGGAGCGTTTGGTTGAGAGACAATGACACGCTGGTTTTAGTTTGTTTCTGCAGCAGAACAGTTTGGTTCCTCCTCACTGCCCAGGGAGGAGTATTAAAGTGTTGGGCGCTATAAATGTTTACTGGTTTGGTGTTTAAAACCACGACTCAGCAGGCTGCCTGTCATCGTAACACCCCAAAGAAAAAAGACGTGGATATCTTTATGAAGCTGAACACAGTTGCTGGATGTGGAGCTTCTGTCGTTAAAATGCAGGGCTGCTTCTTGGACATGTTTTACATTTAATTAGGAGTTCTGCTGCGTTCAGGTTGTTGTGGAAATATCGGGTCAGTTCAAAGCTTCGTGTTTGATTTAAACGTCTGATACGTGTGTTGGCCCGAGGCTGCGGACTCCGCCGTCGGTATGTGGAGGCTGTTTGATGGAAACTATGTGGAGAAGGTCAGAGAAGAACCAGATGGACCACTTGATCAATAGTCCTGTAGTTTAGTTTTGGAAAAAGGCGTGTTTATTTCCTAATCACATAAAAGCTCAAACATCACAGATATCAGACTCACTTCAGTTTAAGTTGGTGTCTGCGTTTTTTGGTGCGAAAGGACATATTTGGGTTTCTCAGAGTGTTTGATGAAATAGCAAAGGAAGTAATGAGATGTATATCTTATTCATGAGGCGATGAGAGATGAACGCCGCACCCTGAGCTAAACGCTCTTCCTTGAAATTAGCTGCTTCCCCCCCTAAAAATGAAGACGGTCTGCGAGCGGCGATCGTTGGTTAGTTCTTGCCTCTAAGTAACGAGTGCACGGGGTCACCTTGACGGCTCCTCAGAATACAAAATGCACACGTCTGACTGGTCGACTGTCTGGCTGCGGCGCTGCTGGGAATTCCAAAGGAAGACGGAAAAAAAACCTTTTTGCATTCATATTCATTCGTCTCCAAACTCCCCGGAGTCATTATAGTACTGAAGTGGTTGTTAGCTTGTTCACATTAATGTACACACTCAGTTAAATTGCAGGGGGGGGAATAGATACGTCTCATTAGGAGCGGCCCAAAATGGAGCAGCCGCGGTTGCCGGGGAGAATCCTGATTGATGTGCTGCAGTCGGAGCGGCGCTCTCACGTGCTTCATCCGTCATATTTACACAACACAGGACCCGGTCGAGCAGCTTTGGGAGGAAGCGGACGACTCGCCGTGCATCAGAGATGTGATGATGTCACGGGACTGGAGTCGAGGAAGTTGAGCCACGTTGTGGATGCTAATGAAGCACCAGTTTAGTTTCACATTTCGTTTGTGCCGGACCTTTGAAATGATGTTTAAAACATCATAATGTGCCATAAATATGAACCACATTGAACCATCTGGCCTCTGAAGTCGAAGCTCTGCGATTGTCCAGCAACTGTGTCCGTTTGATGCTAAATTGAGCTGAAAACACAAACCCATTAACCTGTTTTCCCTGTAGGCTCTTTGTCTTTTATTTTTCACTCTCGCCAGCGATCTGTGTGCATCTGATCGTTACGCTGTGCAGCCGAATCGACTCCGTGTTGATAAAGTGGAGCGCAGAAACACAGAAACACTGTTTAAAGCAGGAAGACACAGTATCAAGTGTTTTGAAGGATTTCAAAGCGTGCTGCTTTTATCCATAGATAATTAAATCTGCCTAATAAAGCTTGTCTTAACTACAGTTTATGATAATTATGCAGCAGGGATGTTTCAGTACCACCCATAGTGGATCCCCCGCTTGATTATAGTGATGTAAACTCACAGCGACCGGGACAGAAAGTGACAGGAGAAATTAAAGATTAAAAGCATTTCATAATCTCCCACTCTGCTATTATGTAAGAAAACATTAGTGGTACTAACAGGATGTTTCATGTTCCCATTGGACAACAACATTTGTTTCCATCATTTCTGAGAACTAACGTTTAGACCCTGAACTCACCTTAACCTCGGCACGAGTATCCAACCTGAACGACACTGTTGCTAGGCAGGAAACATCTTAATTACTGTCATCCATCGCATGAACTTCTGCACGTATGTTCATATTCTCATATCTCTTTGTTCTCTGCCACCATCTGGTCATAAATCCCCTGTTTCCAGCATGTCTGATCACGTGGGAGCTCATCGTCCCATTTGCTGCTTTAAAATAATTAATATATCTCACATTATATGTAATTTCTGTTGTGTAAGAGAAGTGATGCCGTCGAGGTCATGAAGCGATGGAAGACTCGGCCAACTGAACGTCGGCTTCGGGGCGTTTTTGATCGGCATGTTGCCCATTTTATTCCTGTTTTAAATAAAAGCTGACGCTGTTGGTGCAGCGCCCCGTCTCCTCCAGATCCCAAATATATAACCCTCCTCCAGGCCAACACTCAAGGTTGAGTTCAACCTCTGTTCAGTATTCCTGGGAGACGCTGCTGTGAGCAGGTGCAGCCCGCTGTGACTGAGATCAGTCAGTCAGCCAGACTCAACTCACCTCGAATACCTCTGCTTCGCTCCGCCGCGTCTCCTTCCAATACATCTGATGCATTATCTCATATGAACAAGTGGGCTAGCCGGCCGGTGTATTATTGATGAGCTATAGGTTCCCGTCTGCTCCCGTGATGCTTCATGTCTTCTCTCCACCGCCATCAAATATTTAGCACGCGCTGGCTGGGACTGATGCGCCGCAGCCCCTCAGCTCGATTCAACCTTTTGATTAGTAAAAAAAAGAAAAAGAAAAAGAGCCTATTAATGAAAATGGTGAAGCCGGCAAACCTAGAGGCCTTTAATTTGATTTCGCCCCAGATTGGCTGTCACAAATTTAGAAGATGAGAGTGAAATCTGTCTCGAATGTCGTGGAGGATTCATCAGTGAAATAACAGCGAATTAATGCTCACACACGGCGGTCTGAATTTCTCTCAGTATGAAGGTGATACATTGGTGGCTTGTAAACTAGCATCTCTCCATTAGTTCGACATGACACACAACAGAAACCTGGATTAAGACTATTAGCCTTCACACGCAGGTTTCATTTTGATCAAAACTACATACCTGTAAAGTTTCGTGACTGCATCTTGCACGGCTGTGACGCTACAGATAGACCTGCCAAATTACCGGGAACCGCCTCTGTGCTACTTCCTGCTAAGTAGCTTAATCTGCAGGACCACATTTCGCCTTGATGACACAAACACAGATATACAAGGTTCATACAACACCAGTCAGGCTGCCAAGGTGGCAACAACTAGACAGAATGTATGTGCAAAGACCATAAATATATTAGCTGTAATGTCCTCAGCTTGGCACGCTGCATCATATAGGTTGAGGATTAGGTGGGCGAGTAATTATTTAACAGCTCTGAGATGGATCATTTTTAATCCCACACATACAGCGGCAGAAAAAAAAAGTAAAACTGCAAGCATGAACTCTCCACATACCCCGTCCACTGTTGATGTTTTTGGGGGAATACACCTCCTTTGCACGCTCTGAGGCCGGTTTCCCAGACATCTGCAGCACATTTCCTTTCTGTGTGGTAAGGAAAGGAAGTGAAATGGAAAAATGGCTTTCCCGCCCACTGCGGCCACATGGCAAAGGGAGGAGAGCCGTCGGTCAGGAGCCCGCCGGCCGCAGCCGGGCATATTTGTGGTCGGCTTTTCTCCTCGCTGCAGTCTGAGCCGCTCTCCAGCCAGGCCCGTCTCTGCATACGCTTTCTCCCCCCCGTGCTGTCCGTCACATGCCCGAATCTCCAAACTGATCACAGGAGCAACCCCAAACATGCACTTTCTCATCACTCATTATCTCCCCCGCTTCTTTCTCTCCCTGATATTTATACTGACAGGGTGACTCAGGAAAAGGGATCACCCCCTTTGCAAGAATGGAGGGGAAGGATCTGGTGGTTCACCGCTGCCCGTCACAATCTGACCAGAAGGAACGGCCTCCATCTATTGGCTCCGACAGACACACACTGCAATCAGGGGAAAGGGGGAACAAATACACACATACAGCGTATAAACTATATATATCAATAATGGCAACGTATGCTGAGCTAAAAGCATCCAGCCCTGACTGACCTGCTGCAGCCAACACCTACTTCCCTGCTCCTCTCGTCTGTCTCTGCGTGCGTCTCTCTGCTCTCATCCCTGTAAAATTGGACCGCTGCTCTCTCCTTCTTCTTACCCTAGTTTCTCTGCGCAGAAATAGAACCGGAGGGCCGGAGATCCACCCGTCCCTGTTGGGGATTAGATATGAAATCTGTCCTCTGCACGCTGACGGAGGTCTGCGTGCATAACTGTGCACGGCTGTACGTGTGTGTGTGTGTGTGTGTGTGTGTGTGTGTGTGTGTGGTGGTCCCAGGGGAGTGTTGCTGGAAGCGTGTGTCACAGCATGAAAGCTAGAACAGCATGCTGCACCTAGATTTAAACATTTCCTCTGGAACAAGACACACACCTGCTTCAGGTGTCAATATTCTGTTATCGTTCTGTACGTCTGACAGCGTCTTTGATACGATTTGATCTCAACTGATAGGAGAATCCTGAGCAGACAGAGGAAGACGTCGGTGGACTCCGGCCTTCTAACAGAAGCAGCAAATAGGGAATGAAAGTGCCGTGCATATTATTGCAGAATGATCATTCACAGCTGTGGATGCAGTTTGTTTTGGTTGTTTTACCAATTAGAGTCGTTTCTTTTCCTGAGCTGCAATGAAAAAAATAAAACGCTCACCAAGGCAGACTTTATGAGAGAATAAGTGTCAGCTCCACGCTGCACCCGCTTGCGTTCAGTCTGCATCGAGCAGGCGTGTTGTGCACAGTTCAGCATCTCCATAACGCCGTGCTCGTCTCCACACTGGGTTTATTACACAAGCCAAAACAATCATTTCATGAGCTTTAAACAACAAGTACACTAAAGGGCTGCTGTGTGTGTTCAGTAACGAACTACCAGCCTCAGCGTTGAGATATTTTAAGAATCCGGCTTGTTCTTTTGTTTTCTTCTGGTGTGAGGGTAAACTGAGGGAGTGTGCGGTGTATAATGGAGGGAGTGGCCTGCAGCCGGAGAGCTCTGCTACCTCGCATGACGATGCAACGATCTCGTTTTACTGCGTGCTGTCAGGACGATCCGCATTCCTGTGATGTTTCTTGCCTGACTTCATGCTCGGATGCACACGGACCCCCCCCTTGGACGTCCGCCTGAGAAACCCGTTAGCGCCGTTCCATCCAACACACCTGCGGGGTTTCATTTACATTATTGTCTTAAGCACGGAGACGATCTGATATTGCTTGTGGCTATAATGTGAACTATCCGCCGTTCGCTGTTGCCATGGCTGCAGTGAATCAATACGGCCACCTGGAAGGGAGGATTTTATCAGAGTATTAGAAAAAGACATTTTGGAGATTTGTGAGGCTGAGCTCCTCTGTGGTCTCTTGACCTTTATCTCTGTGAGTGCCCGTGCGAGCATCGCCATGGCAACTGAACTGGGTGCTGCCAGCTTGGGCGATGGTCCATCTTTGTATTACCTCATCATCACGAGCTTTACAGCATCCCTCTGTCTTATTCAGACACCGTTATATTCCCTCTTAACCGATGAGAGAATAGAGAAGAAAAGTGAGAGAAGAAGAAGAGGAGTACTGAAAGGAGGAGGAGAGGAATATGAGGCAGGAGAGAAGAGGAGTAGAAAGGACGAAGTTTGTTTTCCTGGCTTTAAGAGGCCTCACCGAGAGTCGAGATGATAGTTCTGATAGGCCGCTACACAAACACGGAGCTGCTTGCTCTCTGTAATCCCTCACAGATTAGCAGAGTTCATTACACGGCTCATTGCTCCTGAATCCAGCACAATGAACCCTGTTGCTTTGATCTGACATCCACTAAGTGTACATCATGTAGATTCTTGTAGAGTTCTTCACCGCGGCTCGTTGGATCTGCACCCGCCCGGCCGGAGGGAAACACGCTCGGCTTTATCTAACATCAGCAGCTGCTTTCCTAATCTTAAGTAGCGAATCGCCACCTTTATTAATTGTCTGGTAAATGTGTGGAGCGTGTAGACGGGTGTGGCACCGACTAATGCAGACGGTGTCCAGGAGGGACGCTTCACCATCTGGCGCAGGATTCCCCCCCTCCCAGCGGGCTGTGTGTACGCACTGGTGTGTGTGTGTGTGTGTGTGTCTCCACTTCTTCCGGGCTAATTAGAGCGCAGCTGAATTTGTACAGTACACTGCTAAACACCGTTGTCTCGGGTTGACAGCTTGACAGGTTTCGGGGCAGGAAATGTGACAGCCGACATGTCCGCCGAAGGCAGTCGGGGACGACAACGTGATGCGATCTATGATTGTACTGTACGTGTCGGTGTGTGTGTGTGTGTGTGAGCGGTGGGGACGTCAGCCCGGCAGGAAACTTCACCTGCTCTCCTTTAATTTGTGGCCGAGTTAATCCCCAAGGTGTGTAAATGAAATGTGACATATAGCTTGGGAGTCTGATTACATCCGGCCCTCACGGCCTGAATATCAACGGAGACGGTAAATTGAGCCTCACTGCCTCGAAGCGTTGCTGCAGAGTTGACGTGTTGTGTGTTGTGACATTGTGGGAACGGCTCACGAGGAGTTTCAACATGTAAAGCAGAGGTGATGCAAATCTATTCTTAGGAGTTGTGTTAATTCTGTGACATTCTGATTAGGTGGATTTCATTGCTGTTGGGTGATGGCTCGTATTAGAACCTTTAACTGATGTTGTTCCGCAACGAGAGATAAGATGCAAAGTTGTGAGCGTTGTTGCCGGGCAGGAATCCTGCCTGCAGCGTGAGAATGTGAGCAGGTGGTTTGACTCGGATGACAGGAATCTGACGTATGTCTCCGCTCTCGGTCGCAGTCCCACCTCCACCTGCCTCTTCATCATGACGAGACGTGTCCCTATTTGGACAAAGCATCAACAACATGATTCATAGTGAGTGGAGGAGTTTACCTGCTTGGCCGTGGTCTCTCAGAGACTCGTCGACCTGGTCGGGAGGTCGGCTCATGCTTCTGCTGGTCACGCTGGTCTGCTGAGAGGAGACGGCAGACAGTCTGCCAGTAACACGGAGAGTCGGCCAGCACCGCAGAGCAAACACCAGATTGCATCTGAAGATGGAGATGCATTATTTTCTGCAATAAAACAAGACTTTGAACATTTCAAAGCCGGTGGCCTCCAGAGGAGCAGAAGTCTTTTGATGAGACTTGTTGCCTCTTGTATACTGATGACTTAAAAAAAAAACGTGTGTTCGCCATAAAAGGGATTTCTTTAACGGATTTATCCTCCTCTGATCTTCTGCTTCGTATGTTTACAAGGTGTTAAAGAGTTTTATGAGGCTTACAGCGGGCTGGCTGCACCAAGCAGCACACGTCTGAGGACGACGCTGAGTCCGACGGTTGACGAAGCACCAGGTGACGTCCACGCCGTCGTGGCATTCCGACGATGCCCAGTATGTTCTCCATTCCAGCAGGACCCTGCTTGGGTTACAGTAACGGCATTAGGTTTCCTTCAAAGACCTTGTGGTTCCTCACAGCAGAGGGGTGTTACGCTGCCTTTGTCTGCTTGACTGATGAGAGCCATCAGATGTGTTTAACCTCACACAATTGCTGGAGTCGTCTGCTGTAACTAATATCTCCACTCACTGTTTCCGAAACGCGGGGAGATACTGGAGTCTTTCTGTGTTCCCAGGAAGGTGTCTTTAGCAAATTAACACCATGAATTGTTCATATATAACAGCCTGATCATTCACTAAAAATGTTAAAATGAGGGCCAAGACAGCAGATATCACCAATATGTTGCTGCTCTGCAGGGATTCAAAGTGACGAATACTTCGATGCACTTAGAGTCTTTGTCTTCACGTCAGACAGAATGTTTCTATTAGTGAACTAATTAAATGTCTTGTCTCTTCTCCTGTGTGCAGGCGTCCTGCTCGACATCCAGCGGCATTACGGCGTCTCCGACAGCGGGATCGGATTGTTGCAAACAGGTACGTCTCCTTCAGCTCCACAATCACACCTCCCAGCTCATCCACTTAATACACATACAAGCATGTTTGACGCGTGCAGTGTTTAGTTTCTTGTCAGAACATTCTGAGGATTAGAAGTTTAAAGCCGCAGAATGTAACTGTTGCCGTGGGAACATCGGCCTCTGCTGCCCCGGTTGGTAATTACAGGACGCTGGTGCATCTTCTGTCGATAGCTGAAGGTATCCAACTATTCTACAACATCCAACATTTCCACCTTGCAGCAGTGCGTCAGGAATAGTTGGTGTTGGTGGCTGTGAGTCAGCTGCAGCGGTGAGTCGTGCATGCACGACTTCGACCAGATCGGACACCGACTGTGCCTCCTGAAACCATCGCTTGTTGTGTCAACACTGTAGTTATGGTCTGGTAAAGTGTGGGGAAACATCCCGGGGTTGGGTTGCATCCGACCAGATCTATCCAAGTTTCATAGCAGGTTACGTATTGCAAGCGGGAATGAAAGAGCTGCTAATTCTCCCTATTACGAATCAGTTTATTATTAAAAAACAGTTTTAAAGCTATTATTATAATATAACATAATGTTTCTTTAAGTGAGGACATGTTGGGAGCAGCGTTTTCCAAACACTCGCAGCAGCGGCAGCAGGGCAGGTCAAGAGAAAGGAAAACATCGTTGGGAGCCAGGCAGGCTGGTTTCCTGCACGCCTGCATGCATGTGACCAGAGCGTCTGTGGACCCGGGCTCAGGGCCGGGTTTCCTCCAACCCACACCCCAATCAATCCACCTTTTTAGGGAGATACCTTGCAAAGCCCTCTGACTGCAGGACAGGAGCCGGTCTTGTCTCCGCGCGCCCTCTGAGTCACTCAAACAGCAGCAGACTTGCACACAATGCACCATTGAGAGCGAGCAGGCCAGTCGAGGTGAAAGAATACGGCCCAGTGTTTCCTCCTTTACGTGATGTTCTTAGACTAACGCCTGGTTGGCTGGACGGTCTGCTGAGGACAGAAATATCCTACAGAAACAGACACTGTCGTTATTTCTGTTGGTTTTTCTCGTGAGGAAGCAAATCCGTTGCTTCCGTGTCTAATTTCCACCCAACTCCAACGTATCTCTGTTTTACTTCTTCTCTTTATTTCCTTCTTATTGCTCTGTCGTTTCCCTGGTAGCAGAACTCAATCTGTCACATCAGCTTAATGCACATGACGTCCATACAGACAAGTGACGGTGCTGATGTGAGGGAAAGAAACACATTTGTATGAGCTTGATCAAAGAAAAACACAGTTTCCACCCTGTGTTTTCTCCTTCCCGAGACTACTCAGGCGTCTGCAGGTGATGCCGGCTCCACCAGAACATTCTGCACCTGGAGACCTGCGTGAAATCGTAACAAGAAACAGGAAACTATGAAGGGTGTTTGACTTTTAATTCTGTTGACATTGGCTCATTTGTTTGGTTGTGCACACGGCCACTCACACACACACCCTCAGACACACACTGTTTGTTAGTGGAGGGGCATGTGCAGCTGATTTGCCCTCTGCACCGTCTGCCTCGACTCGGAGAGACACCCGGCCGGCGGGACTGAACGCAGGCCTGCTGTGTGTGTTGCCTGGCCTGTCCCGGCGAGTCGTGGCCCTGTCTCCGCTTGGCCCCTGATCCCCAGGCGACCTCGTTCTCACAGCAGCCTGAGGAATGCTGATGTCCAGGCCTTCAGCTGCGGGAGTGGGTGGGCGCAGACGGGGAGCCTAGGTGTGAACGGGGAGGTTACGGGGTGATGTAATGAAGGCGGTACGACGGGAGATTCTCAGTGTGTGCGTGTGCATGTTTACAGTTTCCCCACCCCCCCACTTCTGTCCCCCGGAGGGAACAATCCTGGTCTCTGTGGGCACCTGTAGTCCAGCTCCCTCCCTCGCTGCCTCTCTCCCAGCACCCGGGCATGCAGAGTGTCAACGAAGGTGTTTTACAGGGTGAGGGAGTGGTGTGCTGCGGCAGCTGCCAGGTTACCCTCACACCTTTAAAAACACACTGACCGCACGCTGCAGGATCCAAGTCTTAAAGCAAACAGAAGCCTGAACCAGAATCCCTCCACCGACTCTGCTCAGCCTCAGCAAACGTTACTTCTGACCTTTTCTGGCTGCTGATCAGAACTCGTGGAATGAAAAATTTCCCATATCTACGAGTTCCTGACACGTTGTTTGCTTTTGGAAACGTAAGCCCGGCTAAGCCCCCGGAGGAGCCCCGGACACCTGCGGCACTGTTTGCATTTTGATTGTTGATATCTTTCCTGGAACAAGTAGAAAGAAAACAGTCGCATTAATCTGAGTTCCAATGAAAATGAAGATTGTGATGGAGAGCCGCTCCGTGACATTAATTATAACAACAATGTGGTTTGTTTCTAGAGGAGCAGAAATACCTCACCTCATGGGGGGGAAATAAGAATAATGATCTGGTCACTATACCAACAATGGTGGTGTAGTGGAGTGCTGTAAACTGTTTACTCGCTAAAGGAAAATACCGTCTGGTGATCCCTTACATAGCTCCGCCTCCTCAGCCCCAGTTATACATGTAATTTATACCTTTGAGACAAAGTATGTGCTCATATCCGCTGTGCTTGGGTTTCATTAAACCCAAGGGTTGGAGCCCTCAGCTCCGAGGAGAGGATGAGCTGTGCATAGTTGTCAGTCAGGTAAGGCGTGATGCCGGAGCCTGGAGCTCCCTGACCCATCCATCAGCATGCAGAGATCCTTTCACCGGAGCTCAGCAGACCTGTCAGAGCGACAGGACGAGCTGAACTTAGTCTTCCCACTGGAAATGCTAAGCCTCTGTGCTAATGGCCCTCGGGCAGCAATGCGGAGTGAGTGACACTCTCACACAGCTGTGAGCAGGACTGGTCCCGAGGGTACGGAGGGCAGGAGAGGTTAATGTAGAGGGTTCACCTGGATGGTGTTACCTTTGGTTTGGGGGGAGTTTTCAGTTTTTTTTTAAACCGGATTCAGAAATCTGAGAGGAGCTTTCTCCTCCGTTATTGTACTGAAAGTGCATTGAGGCAAAAAAAAGTCATAATGGGATTAATTATCCGCTGGTATAAAAGTTATCCCCTACTGGTTTGGAATGGAACCAGAATTATCGGGGTCATGCTGGATGTACAAAGACGGCTGAGCCGGCGCTCGAAACAGCTCCCAGACTGTCTGCGCCCTGTTCTGTGTGTGGCTGGCCACCTTGTCTGTAACGCGACACCGGCGCATGCACGCTCACACACATCCACCGACAGCAACCGCGGTCCTGACACGGTGTCAGGCTGCCATTCGGGGGCCGCTATATGAGCTGGAAGGAATGAGGCCACAGGTGTTGAGACCTACGGCTTGAGCTCCGCTAACACGTCGGGCTAATGCTGAACGCAGAAACCCTCTCGGCCCAAACCACAAGGAGAAGTCAGAATTAGGTCAGAAGAATTCTGCTGTAGTAAACCTCATGTTGCAGCAGTGGCTGTTTCGATCCCGTTATCAATGACCTGACATGAGGCCAACTGTTG
>CAAKHC010011021.1:0-14069 GCA_901007825.1 Macroramphosus scolopax
ATTTATTTGGAGAAGTTGAATGAACGTACAAACTGGAGAAGTTCATTGAGGTCGTCTTCATTAACAAAAACTTTGGCAGGTGTAAATGCAAAAGAAGAAATCAATCCAAATGAATAATGAAACTATGAATTAACTGGAACAAATACGAGTGTTTCTACTCTGCTGCACCTGACTGTGACGTCACAGTGTACTGAGATGACCTGGAGGTCATGACTGCAACACGCGGTGTGAAGTTGAACCACCGGAGGGCAGCAGAAACAAGATCTCAGTAGCTGGAAAACCTTCTTTTCTTACTATGATGATAGAACACACATTCAATCATCTTCTACCGCAGGTTGAAAGTCTTTGTTGTTTCTATATCCGTGATCACTGGCGTGAAGTTACAAACCTCCATATATCCATTGTTTATAATCAAAATATGACAACAGACGTGGCAGATTGAACAGGCTCAAGTGTTAAACTCTTAAAAATAATTAGTTTAGTTCCAAATAAATGAGACATAAATATGTTATATTGGTAACAGATCAATACCTTGACAAAAGCATCCCTCACATCCAGGCCTTGTTCCACACTGAGAGGTGTGGCGACACTTTCGCCGCGTGTGATCAGCGTGCGCGTGGTCAAACACACCATCACATCTTTAGGCTCCACCTGCAGAGAACAACAAGCTGCATCAAAAAAGATGTGTGAAAGTTCACAGCCTGCGTCTGCACAGCTGCAGCGTCCGTCACGGACATGGAAGCCTTGATATACATCACATTATAATAAGAGCATGCACGGACTCATGCACACCTCCATGAGTGAAGCAGCGGTCACCAGGTCAGGTGACCTCACAACCATGCAGGCGTCCAGGTTGTCGTACGTACGAGCTGATGGAAACAAGAGAGAGGAGCATTTACTACAGGACGTTAATCAGCTGTGAGACTGTACGAGTGAACATGCACAGTGACGGACCCTCAAATCTCAGGTTGCCCATGTGCAGGATGGCGGCCAGCAGCTTGGAGATCTCCCAGTTCTCCGTCACAGTGAACATGAGGACCTTCATGGCCGACAGGATGCTGGAGTAATCGCTCAGGTCGTCACGGCCGTCACACTCGGTACAGTTACCCTGGAATGTAACAACAACAACAACATATCATCTTATTCACTGACTTTTCAAGAACTTCATGAGCTAACAAGACAAACAAGACACTGGAGATGAATGATAACAGACTCACCATGGTGAGGTAGGCGTAATCTGAGGCGAGGCCCAGGCCCAGCTTGGCCTTCATCTCTGGGGCCATCCCCCTCAATATACAGTAGAAGATATGGTAGTTCCTCTCATCTGGAGCCTGGAGGGGACGTGAGGAAGAGGAGATGACACTCTGACACTCAGGATGTGGAAACGAACAGACAATAAGTGAAGCGGCGTCTCACCTGCCGGCACACGCGGGACTTCTCCAGCAGGTACTGCTCTATCTTGGCCCCTTCGATGGCCCCTCGCTTGTTGAAGTGGATGTCGATGTACTTCCCGAATCGGCTGGAGTTGTCGTTGCGAATGGTCTTGGCGTTTCCGAATGCTGAGACACACAGTGAGGTGACAGGAAAGAAGAAGATGAACAAATGAATAAATGCATGTAAACAAACAGAAACCTTTCTTCTGCTGACCCTCGAGGATGGGCGTGGCCTCCAGGACTTGCTGCTCAATCCAGGAGTGTTGACCACTGATGGCGGCGAGGAACTGCAGAATCAGCTTTGTGCTCTCCGTCTTTCCGGCGCCGGACTCCCCGCTGTCACACACACACACACAAACAGACTTTAACCACAGTCAAGGGTTTGAATTCCTACCAGGGATGAATGAGACGGCTTTTAACTCAAGTTCTCATCAGCTCAAGGAGCGAGGAGAGACGGTCTTCTGACGCCGTATGCATCGCTTCAATTATTGCCAATCAACATCTGACCAATCAGAGACGCCGAGCTGCAGGAGCAGGTTTCACCATCAGGTGCGTACACACACCTGATGATGCAGCACTGGTCCTTGTTGTTCCGCTGCATGTTGAAGTAACAGTTGTCCGCGATGGCGAATATGTGCGGCGGCATCTCGCCGATCTTCTTGTTGGTGTAGAGGCGGATCTGGTCCGCGGTGTAGATGGGCAGCAGCTGGTAGGGATTGACCGCCACCAGGATGGAGCCTGTGTACGTCTGCGGGAAGCGAAGCACAGAAGACTTGATGTTCTCAAGCACAGTCAGGATGAAGATGATAATTACAGTGTGAGGAGAGAGGAGATCTCCGCTCTCAGAACGTCACCTCATCAGCTGTTCAAGCCTTTAAACAATCTAATATTCATTTCCTCTAATTGGATTTCATTCACTGATTAGAAAACAAAGTGACAGTAGAAAGTCTGCTGGATGAATCACATCAGCCTTTAAAAACAAAGATCTTCTATTCACAGCAGCTCGGAAACAAAAGAAGAAGCAGCAGGTTCGTTAGTGAGGATTAAAAAGACAAGCTGACAGTAACATTAAGAAACCAAGAGAAGCCTTGAATCCAACAGTTTTAATATTTAGTTTCTTTAAGAAGAAAATACTTAAATATCACTTCTTGTCGATTGAAATCTGTCAGATGGAAACTTTGATCAATGAAAGAAACTTAGTTTGGAGCTCAACAAGTCTTTTAATAGAAATAGATAATAATATGAGATAAAACAAACGTCCGCGGCTGCTCTTGATCTCCAGTTACAGCAGTGATGGTGAAAGAGGAGAACGTTGTTAGCATGTTTTTGGTTTCGGTGACAGAATACTCACCCTTCCACCACAGTTGGTCTACACGGAGAGAGAGAACAAGACAACCACACACATTATAGAACTAACCTGGATGACGGATCGCAGAAACACAAGATTTTAAGAGCAAACACTAGAATGAAGCTCAGATGCAGGTGTGATGAGAATAAGGAGCCTGACTGGAGACTTCCTCTCCTAAACGCCTCACCGACCTAACGTAGGTCAGTCGGACATCCCACCCCCCACAGAGGGGGGTGGTTGCTGTATTTATAGTAACAGGTAAACCCCACCGCAGGGCATCGAAGGTACAAGTAAACAGATTAACCCCAATGAGATCCCACTCGGAGCAGAACTACCTGCATGTTAATGTAATCAGCGAGGAAACGCCGGCAAGTCAAAGACGTCTAAGTCCCATTAAAGATGACTGTAATCGTTTTAGTGCTCGTTGCGGATAAGAAGACGTGGAACTAACATAGATGACGTGCTCGTTGTAGCGGATCAGCAGGTTGCGGAGGATGCCAGCTTCGTTGAGGTCGCCCAGACGGATCATGTCCTCCACCCCGTGGATGGAGGTCGGGTGCATGGGCTTGATGTTGGTGGCGTTCTGAGGGGAAATCCAGTGTTCCTGGGTGAGAGGAGGAAGAGGAGTGGCAAGAGATTTCAGAAGTACAGCGGGCAGGAAAGGATGCAGGTTTGGGAAACTATTTGTCAGTGGTTCTATAAGTTCTATGAACCGGAATTCTCCCTACTGAAATATCCACGTCTACCTCCATTAACTTACCCGGCCTTCATCATCCAGAACCTGGATCTCTCCGGAGTCACATAGTTTGACCACGGCTCCCACGGGGACGTCAAACTCCCGGCCCGTCTTGAGGTCCAGCCACACATAGTCCCCCTGATGAGGACACGCAGCTCAGGTTACAGGGAGCTGGTAGTAAGTCAGGGATGTGAGCGTTAACAGAGTCACACCACGGTGTCTGCATCGAGGACCGGCTGACAATCAGAGTTACAGGAACAACCAGCAGCTCAGTTTTGTCAAGTCTGGAGACAGAAGCTTTACTGTCAACAGGGAGGAGACTCGCACTTGTCATTTCATCTACTATAATCTTATTGTTCCGTGCGTTCAATCGTTTCCTGATGCAAGTTGAATAACTAGGAAGAATCAGTGTTGCGTCACACACACACAAACAGCAGAGAGTTGCCTACATATTCAGCTGCCAAGTCACTGAATGGGAGGATTTAGTCTGAAAAAGGCTTAGTGGTGACCGACTTCAGCCCACAAAGGGCATGAAGTAACATCTAAAGCTCGATGTTGTTTGGGAGGATGTAACACAGCGGGAGGTCAGAGGTCCTACGTACCTCAGACAAACATATGAGTTCATGTCAGGGGTGTGATGACCTTCACTCTCATGTCACTGTTCCGTCAGAAAGATTCATCCACACATCACTTTCTAAAAACACCTGCAGTTTCTTCAGATGCCGAGCAGAGAGGGATCTGCTGGCAGATCTCCTGACAGAAGAAACACTGCGGTGCGAGCTCAGCGTGCCCCCCCCCCTCGCAGTCTAGACGGAGACCCGAAGGATGCTATCTTCTTTAACTTCCATTTAACAGAATCCAGATGTCTCCCCAGCAGATGAGATCCACAGCTGAGTGTGTCTGTGAGTCTGTGTTGATGGCCTGATACGGGGTTACCATGGCTGCAGGATGATGGTGTATTTACTGTGCTGTGACTCGTGAGGCCCGGCGATTCTAGACCCACGAACCAGGATCCACTGTACCGGGTGATGAGAGAAATCTAAGAAATCTCAAAACACATCGGTCCAAAACGAATTAATGCAACTGTTCAGTGAGAAAATATGATGTCTGGTATTTGGGTGAACCGACCCTTTAACTCCTTTTGCTGTAGTTTTGATATCATCCTGTTTTAACTTAATTTCAACGTTCAATCTCACGAATTAATCAGCTCTCAACTTATCTTCCACTGATATAATTGGCTTCTGCTTATCTGAGTTTGAGGAACACATTGTATATCAGCAGTCTCCCCGACGAGGAAGACGAAGAGAATCAAACAGAGGAAAACCTGAAGAGTAACCTCCTGCCCCCCTCCGACAGCCGGTAATCCTCAGATGCCCTTCAGCCAGACCCTAAAACAAGTGTGACAGCGACTGAACGGTCAATGAAACAACAAACAACCCGGACAGTCGACTCCGGTCCCCCGACGGCTCAGCGGACTAAATTAGGCCAAAGACAAACAAGCAAAAGGAAGCAGTGGATTTGCCTTTATCTTCTTCTATTGTCAGCAAGCCAAGCTAATGAACTTAAAAGAAACTACAACAATAGGGAAGCATTCTTCCCATCCTCAGCTACATACAGATTACTGACTGGAGCACCAATGGAAGTTTGAAGAGCAGCGTCTCTGTCCTGATTCATTGTTTTATCTTTAGAATCCACCAGCTCTGATTTATATTTACATTTGACAAAGTCATTGATCGGCCGTCATCCTCAAATTCTTAGTTCAATGTTAGAAAATAGTTTAACTCTCATAAGACGGCCGAGCTCGTCAATGTCGCTGCTCTCTTACTGACCAATCAGAATCAAGAAGGGGTGGGACTTATCAACGATGGCGGAGGAGAAACTCTCCCAGCTTCCATCATTGCTCTCATGCACCCAGACTAGTTTCCCCGGGTTTGTCGAGGCTCGTTCCAAAGCCGGGATGTGATTTCACCTCTCCAGTACGGAAGCTGGAACGTTTGTATCCTAGCAACAATACGCTCTCGAGAGCAGAGGATGAGTTTGTAGTCTGCAGCCAAAACATCCAAAGGTCTATTATATTTATAATACTGTAATATTACACTAGGAAGCCTTGACAAAGAGCCGACCCAGCACCAGGGCAGTGTTCTCCTTGTTCAACAGGTGTTGGAAGGTGTTGCAACAGTAGTGAAACAGTGCGACGCACCTGCTGCAGAATGACCATGGTTCAGTCTCGGGTTGATTCCAGGACATCAGAAGTCACATGTGAGGGCTCTGAGATGGAGAATAAAAAATAGATAAACAAACTGGCATCAAGATAATTAACAGTTATCTGTGTTTCATCGTACGATGAGGCTCAGCTTGGAGGAACATGGGAGGCCAGTGGAGGAAAGGGAGGCTGCGGGGGGGGTGAAGGGGTCTGCTGGGGGTCTGCCAAAGGCTTATTGGATTCCTTTGGCTAATCCCATCACTTAAGCACCAAGCGTAGTTTAGTATGACTGCTGAATCATTTTCTCCCCCACCCGGCCGTCGTTCCTTTGTTACCCTCTGAGAATGACGGCTGTTCGACTGCATACGGTGCCGAGTTTTGATTCAAGCTAACAAGCAATGCAAGAACTTCCGGTCGTCACATCGGCACATCGAGAGCTGCAACGATCGTTATCTTCGCCAGGATACAGACGACATGTGGTAGAATCTCAGAGAACAATCTGACGTCTTCAGGTTTTCTCCAAAAGACAAGAAAAGAAAGAATTTCTCACAATATTTGATGTTTTTGCTTGAAAAAAAAGGCAAAAATATTCGTCATGACTTTAGTAACGTAGTTAACGGATCAACGAGTACAAGTTACATTTCGTAGTAGATTATAAAAGTTTCTTGTTAATTTCTTGTGAGGAACAAACCCCAGATTGTAATGAGGTGACCTGTGACACAGGAGGGGGGCCGAGTGTATTAATGATCCATTAGTGGTCCGATAAGTAGATTAACACTTAGTCCGGTGCACAGAGTGAAACTACAAATCAACCGAATCTGTGACTAAGAGTGATTTAATTAAAAAGAAAACTAGAGTTTCATCTTGGACAACTAAAACAGAACTTTAAGAGAAGCAGCAGAACAGACGCGACATGAAGCTCCTGTACAGCCGAGTTCATCCACATGCAGCCGGTCACAACATGCTCAGCTTATACGGAGACAGAGCTTCTTATCCCCGACCGCAGGGTGCCAAGCTGGCAACCGTCCCAGACGCACACACACACACACACACACACACACACACACACACACTCACAGAGACGTGGAAACGTTACACTCCTCCTGACAGAGTGCTGAGCTTCACACGTTGTAAAGTAATTTATCTGGACGTTTGTCTCACATTCATGTCACGTGTTGCAGGTTGCAACGTCCAACGGGACGAGAAAAACAGACGCCGTGGTTCCATGAGTTCATTAGTGTGATGATTAATAAGACGTCAGGTGATCCCCAAATCATTTCAATTCATCCTGCTGAGGGTGACGGGATCGTCTGAACCGTATTTGTGTGAAGGCATTTCCATGACGACCACCGGCGACCTCACCGGAGGCAAATTCTATTGTTTTCTTTGATTATTATGCAACATGCTAAATTAGCACAATTAGCATCCGCAGCTTCACAACTAATCTGACGATAAAAAGTAGATCTCCAGACACCTCAGGATCTCCAAAGATCCTTCATCAGAGTTCAAGAACCTCAACTCTCCTTGGGAGAGAACCTTGCTGAAGCCTCGGCTGCTGATCTACAGGTGAGGCCTTTAATGCTCCTCTAACAAACCTGTGTGTGTTTAACGGTTGTGACTCACATGGCAGGGATTCAGAGGTGCAGGCACACGGAGGCTGCAGACGTTCATTGTTGACCAAGCAGGGTCCAGAGCATCCGTCTCTTGTCTTCCATGAGTTCTGTGCTTAAGACTCTGCAGAAATAAAACCAATTCAAAGCATCTTGAATTTTGACATTAGCACCTGTTCCTGCTGAAGTCTGTGATGGTGTTTCATATTTAAAAGACGGAAATAACTAAATGTGCGTCTGTTCCAGAACAATTACATTTGATTGAAACTCTGCAACCACAGAAGAGAAAGTAGCTGCACTGCACCAGCGATTTGTGCAAAGCTCATTCACCTTCCTGAGCAGTGAAACCAGACAAAGACTGTTTCAGCTTTGCTTATGTAAAGTCATTGCATCGGCTGTGTCACACTTTTTTTTTTTTTTTTTTGGCTGCAGCTAATCTGCATTGTAGATTAATGTGCTGATCGTTTTCACACTCACTCAGTTAACGAGAGGGGAAAGAAGATGTCAGAAAGAAGTGAACAATATCAGCCCAAGTGTCTTTAAATTGCTTGTTTTGGCCCAACAGCTGTGATACTCGGTTCACCGTCACTGTCACGGTAAAGACAGTGAAGACGTTCACTCCTCCAAATCCTCCTCTGCATTTAAAGAGTTTATTGCAAGACAGAAAAATGACATTCCAAAAATAGATAAATGATTAAAACAATTCAATAGAAATAAATTTAGTTTATTCTCATTATAAACTTGGCTTTGATGTTTCTGCAAATAACTTGTTAATTAATTGAATTAGTGGATTGCATTCTTCTGATCTACTGATCCGTCCTCGCTGCTCTCTCACTCTTACACTTTCTTTTCCCAGAGTTATCAGTTTCTCATGCTCACAAAGACTGAAGAAGTTAGCTCTTTGAGTTAAAGGTTTTACACTCTTCGCTTTCATGCATCCGCCTGTGTTGCAGAGAGAAGATCTCTGATGGAATCTACATTGGAAGTAAAGCGTTCAGCCTCTATGCAGCAGCAGCAGCAGCAGCAGCAGCACACTTCAGCCGCCTGTATTTTGCTTGAAGGGAACATAATGGCTCCTTTACGTGCCGGCCAATGACGAGGAGCTTGGAGGCGAGCGGAGAGCAGTAAGAGGCTTTGGCCCTAAAGCTACAGCAGAGCAGCAGCACTGTGGCCTGGCTGCAGGCTAAGCCCTCAGCCCTGACACACGTCCACCTGCCCTACTTACCTCTCAACACGCTTCATAAAGGTCCCTTCGTCTTCCTCCTGGTCCCTTCTCGGCCGTTCTGTCGGTCCTGTTTGATGTGGGAAAGTGTGAGGAAGAGTTGAGGTTGGTTGGATCAGCAGCAGGGGAGAAGAGGCTGGATGGATGAAGGGTTCCTGTCCGGCTCTGCTCCTGTATTCGTCCGTCAGTCCTCTTTAACTTTTCTCTAGTGGTCCCGACCTCCAGTGTGTGGAGCCCGGTCACAGTTTAATGTCTGGGTCAGTGGAGGGATCCTGCAGACTCTCTCGCTGCGTCTCATTCATGGCTGCTGATCCTGATTAGCTGGGAGGTGGAGCCTGATGGAGGCAGATACCGAGACCAACCGCGGAGGTGGTGCCCAGGTCAAGTAGAGAAGGAAAGTTAGAGGACATTTAAACACATTGAACATCTTCTACTTTCCGTCTCCACCACTGAGATGAATCGAATGTTCCCACAGAAATAAAAGAAATGCTTAAATATTCGACAGCAACATTTCCAGAAACAGAAGTTTCACAGAATGAAAATAAAAAAATAAAACTCATAATTGTCATGATTATTATTTGTTACTACACGATTATTATCAGGTACAATTAGTCTTAATGAAGTGTTGACATTTTTAAATAACATTAATACATTAGAATTCTTTACCTGTGATCAGTGGTTCTAAGTCTGGGTCCGAAAGGGTCCAAGGGGGGGGCTTGGATCAGAGGTGAATTGAAGAAGAGATTTCTGCTACTTGGACTTTACCTGAGTGATTTTTCTTCATAAAAACCCATTTATACAGAAATGATGCCAGAAAGATGAAAGAGACAAGAGAGGGAAAGTAGAAGAGAAAGGAGGAGTTGTCACCGTCAGAGGAGCAGATTGAGAGAGGAAACATCCTCGACTTCATTCAAGAGATCTTTGAAGATGTTGGTCTCTAAGAAAGATGAATAATAATGTGAAGTGAGGTTCAGTTAAACACCTTCATCCAAACCACCTCCTCTTCATGTTCATACAATAAAAACAAACCCAGAAAACAACAAAGGTTTTCCTGTTTTATTTCAAAGTCATGCCACAAGTTGACATTAAATACAAATGAAAAAAATTATAATCTCAAATCGTAGCTATAAAAGAACCCACAGTGTAACCGAGGACCAAAGTCAACAAACACGCATCGAAGAACAGAAAAAGAAAAGAGGAAAGCTCAGGCTGAAAGTAACACACAGACCGGCGGTACAGAACAAGCGGGGCGCAGCTCTCCCTGACCTACTGGATATATAAAAATTAACAAGGTTATAAAATACTCGTTGTTATAAAGACCGTAGTATCTCCTACAAGTGTCCACCATGCAGTAGGTAAGTCCAGTCTCCAGTTAATAAACATCGGCAGAAAAATACAAGAAGAAGAATCACGAGCTCGGCAGATCGAAATGTCACTGACGAGAATGCAGAAGGTTTCCAGGCGATGCAGCCCGCGTGACGCCGCCTTTAAATGAAAGCAACACCTGCTGAGCCAACGTATTGTAATATAGACACATGCAGCAGGATGCAACGGAGCTGTTAGGATCAGCAGACCTCAGCTGGCACCATGTCGGACGAGAAGTCACCGAGAAATGCCTCTTAAAGAATTAAAATCACTCGTAATGTCCTTTTGTAATTAAATAGAGGTCCTGTTGCTGATCACTGGAGGCCGTCGGCCGCTTCTCCCTCTTTAAATATCCTGTAAAACACCCATCAAATAGCTGATAACTGCTGCTACTTTTATATACATACCGTATATACTGCAGAGTACAAAATATTATAAAACTGGATATTGTTATAATGCATGCAAAGAGTGCAACATAAGCCTCGTATGTTTATCAAAGTAGCAACAGCGGATTACGTACGGCAACTAAAATAAAAATATATATATATAAATAAATATATATATATATATATATTGTGTGATTTGTGATGGTGCAAGCAGATCTGAAGCAGTTTTGCTACATGCACTGGCATTTTAGATTCATACAAAAGTCAACCACAGTTTGAGAGCAATTCAGCTGCATTAGAACAATTTCGGGTTCTTGAAACCTGCTTTGGCACGGCCGTGCGACAACGGAAAACACTTTATAGCATCGGTCAAAAACAAGAAAGAAAGAAGAGAAGCAACCCTGGTCAGTGTGTGTGTGTGTGTGTGTTAACAGTGAAAGCCGTAACACTTCTGGCAAAGAATCACAAAGCTCACAAGTCATCATCGCAGTGAGATTATAGAGACAAACACACAGAGATGACATGGAAACAGAAGAACACTTGACCAACAGTCACATATATAACGGGCGACTTCTTCAGAGCCCTTCACATGAGACCAGCCGTCGTTTTGGCACTGACTTGAAGAGGAACACCTTGATACGATTTCACATTTACAGAGCTTGAGAAGGATTCGGGGGGAAAATCCTTTCTTTACTTTAGGATTTGGAGCGACAAAGTGGCTGCGGAGTCCAAACACCCCCGTCCAATCCAACCTGCGTTAGCTGTAATCTGTCTGCACCACATGCATACGAACGCAGAATAATAAGGAGCCATGATGGAACACATCTGGTCCTTGATAAATGAAAGAAATCTTGCATCAGAAAATAAGAATGGTGCATTCATGAGCACTGATTCCCTCCCTGCTGGTCGTGTACTGACGGTGTGTTCAAGAGCAACTGGGAAGTGGGAGAGTACACCTGAAACATCCCAGTAGGAGAATGGGAGGTTTCACGAGACGTAGATTTGACGTCACATGGTGACATGGCAGCGTTTTAAGTCCGCACGTGCACATAGAAGTAACTTCACTGTCGTCGTAATGTTTATTGCAGGTCCATATTTCCTGGTTTGTCATGTGGCTAGTTTTTTGTGTCGCTAACATAAATGTTAGCCTTCTGGCTAACTAACCTACTTGACGTTGCCTGTCAATGCCGTAAAAGATGTCAGCTGAAATATTGACCTCCTGAGCTGTATTTGGTCTCTGTGGTGGTTTGTGGGTACTGACGAGGTTGTTTGCTGTTTGTCGTCGTCATGTGAACCCTCCTAAATAGGCAGTGAATGTTACCTAATGGGAACTTTCCAAATTCCCAGATACCTGAACGCATCACAAGTCTACTGTTGCCCGAAGGCCTTTGTCTCTTTTCTATGTTGTATACGTTTATATTTATGGATCATCTGTTCGCTGAATCCTCCACCGTTTTATTATTCAACTTCTACAACGATGTCGGTCTCATGATGGACAGTAAGAAACAAAAAGGATCAGTGTGAACGCAGAAGAACTTTTGTCCTCCGAGTGTTCTGCTGTCTGGTCAAAAACGGTTGACTACATTACCCACAATGCAACTGAACCACGTTCAGGAGATGCAGGTGTGTTAGTAGCAAGTTCAAGTATCAGGTTGAAGCCAGAGATTATTAAGACTGGAAACTGGGGGAAACAACTAGCCTGCATCTATCGGGAGGTCGTTCAACAACGTTTCATCTGTCTGTGCAGATTGTATCAAAGGGGGGTTAAATGAAGAGCAACTGGACTTGGTTGTAGATGCTTAAACACATCTCATCTAAGGGACTTCCTCAGTGAGGACTGACTGGAGGAGAGTCCCGGGTATTAAGACTAATTGAATGGGTGCGTCAGTCGAGAGTCATTAAGAGTCGTTGGGTTCAAACAGGATCAATCGGCTGTTAAGTATCTTCTTAACTTCATCTGTAGGTAAACTTGACCCGATGACTCTGGAGCCCTCAGTCAGTCAGTCAGTCAGTCAGTCAGTCAGTCAGTCAGTCGTTCAGTCAGTCGTTCAGTCAGTCAGTCAGTCAGTCAGTACTCAATAAGCCTGTTGTCTTAAAGGCAGAACGTCGTCACCCATCCTCAATAGCTGCCCTTAATTGAACCCTTCTTGAATACGCTGCTCTGAGGCCTCAAAGAACTTGATAAATATTCAGTTTGCTGCAGTCAAGTCGACAGGAAGTGAAGATCTCCATCATTGATCAAAGATATTTCTAGCTGCAATCTGAGTTTGGATATAAAACAGTAACTGTTTATGGTGCAACCTTCCAGTGGCGATTTTATTCTCTACTATTCTGTATGATATATGTTTCACACCACTGTCTCTCACTTATCCTTTCCAACCTATGTATGAATACATCCACAGTATAGAAGTGGGAGGAGGGACTATTAGAGATGATAGAGAGGAAGGGTCACACCTGGAAGCTGCCCTGCATGTTGGCTTAGGAGGCTCGACTGTTGGCGGTTCATTGCACAAGGACACTTCAACAGGGCTTAGTGGCAATGGAGGGTGAGACGCTTCCTTTTTCTTCCTCATCTGGTCTATAAACCAGAACCGGCAGCTTATTCAGGCACATGTTCCACCCACATCTCATCCGTCTAACACCGGCTGCCTGCAAGCTAACGCGACACTCGTCATTCTGGTCATCAATCCATCATTTTCTGTACCTTTTATCAGACTGAAAAATAAAGAAAAAGAGCACAGCGAGGATAAATAGCACCTAAATAGTACTGACGCTAGAGGCATTATGATGTCATCAACAAGACGTAACTGTTTGAAACCCGTTGATATGATCATGAGGTGCATTAGACATGCTGATTGCTCCAAACTAGCATTTTCCAAGTTTTTGAGATAGAAAGAAATATATATATATGTATATATATGTATATATATACATATATATGTTCTGTATATATATAGTATAACAATTGAACAGTAGAATACAAGGCCATGGACATTTTGGAAAATAACCCATGCAAGACACATTTATAAAGATGCTGTACACAAACGGTGTGTGATCAGTCGAAATGTCACGCAGGACAATTCAAGTTATGGAAGAAAGGCGCTGACGAAAATAAAAATAGAATAAAAGTAAAACGGACGGTTTGTCTGAACTGTTTTGTTTTACATTCAAAGTAAAAATCTCTTGATAACTTACAATTTGAATCCTCATTAAAACGAAGGTGACAACGAGCGAGACTCATCCAAAAGTACATTTGTTTTTTTTTTGGAGAGAATAGTCGCTGCGATGACGCCGCACGTCAGTTCTGGTGTTGTTGTCCCGGCTGCTGTCACACGAAGACGAGCCGGCTGTGTGCAAGAAGGTTGGATGATGTATGAAAGACAGAAAGAATAGTTGATCAGAGAACAGAGAACACTGTACCGGTGCCCCAGCAGTTCATCCAGTGATCAACGGGGTCTTCCTTCGGAGGTCCGAGGCGATGGCACAGTTTGTTTGGCAGGTTGTCTCCTCTCTCCTCCGCTCTTCTTCCTCCTCTTCCTCTCATGCTGAAGTCCCCGATTAAAAACTAAATAAAGTGCAAGGTGTGTGTCCCTCTCTGTTCCGTTCACACCTTCCCTCGTGTTTTCTCTTTCCGGTACATTAACAGATATACATTCACACACACACACATACACACACACACACACACACACACACACACACACACACACACACACACACACACATACACACACACACACACACACACACACACACACACACACAG
>CAAKHC010011026.1:0-24307 GCA_901007825.1 Macroramphosus scolopax
GACCGTGTATGTGTGTGTGTGTGAAATGTCACCATGGTGATAAATAGCTGTCTGTACTTCAGATACGGTTTCAGTTGCTACGTAGGAGACTCATTTAAAGGAGCAGTCCCGTACAAAGTGTTGATGGATATTGTTCAGGACCTGGTTCTTACCGAGTCCTCCGGCGGCCTGTTGATCTTCGCCCAGTCCACTGAAGGACCTTTGACCTGCAGGAATCTGTGGAAGAGCTTCTTGAAGCCATCAAAATCTTTCCTGGAGGTCTGAAACAGAACAAAACAACAACAGTAGCTCACAGTGAGAATCCGATTCTGAATAAAACAGAAACACAAATCACAGGTGAACATCTAAACTAATGGTTTGTTGTTCGTTACACACGTTGGGTAACATGTCCGTTTGTTTATTTTGTCTTTATCCCATATATTACATCACATTCGCTCTGTGTGTGTATGTGTGTGTGTGTGTGTGTGTGACAGGACAGGACCTCGGGGTCGTTCACTTTCCATCTGGCCAGAGTCCAATCAAACAAACTGGAGGTCAAATACATCACGTCTGAATTACGCATCTAACACGCTGCTCTCAGGTCACATGACGAGCTGCGTCTAAGAACTGATGAACAACGTTTCTGTTTACACAGTTAAAATGTTGGCAGCAGAATTAAGAGAGATATTTTCACACCTCTGTGTCGGTCTTGCTGGCTGTGGCGAGCAGCGCCTCCAGCTCGCGGTGCAGCGACTCCTCGTGCTGCTGACGGAGCTTCTCCTGGAACTCCGTCATGGCTCCTCTGGTCAGGTCTGCAAACACGCACAGACAGACAAGTTTTCACCTGGTGACCAAACTGTGGATGTGAGCGTCATCTGGTTTATCTTCAGAGGTGAAATACGGAGTCGCTACTAAATAAAAATCTAACTTTGGTAGTTTACTTGAAGATTTGCTGTGTTCTAGTTAACATTAAAAACGACAAAACTCAAACTAGACAGGCAGCTGGAGAGTGACGCCTCCACCAAATCCAATGTAAAAAAAATGATAGTTTTCAACAATATTAAATTGATCTCCCCGAAACTTAACAGGCTTCTTCCTGGAATCATGTTACAACCCGCAAACAAGTTTGGTGTAAATCGTCCAGTCAGTTTTGTCGCATTCATGCTGAAATACAAAGAAACACACAAACACAAACTGAAGGTAAAACTCCTCGCTGGAAGTCTGCTTAGTGCCGTCCTGATCAGATCATCTTTAAACTTCGTATGAATACAAACATGGCTAAAATCAAACATAAGATCTGTCACTGCAAAAATATCAATAACATTACAATATAAGTAATATTAGAATATGACCATTGACCTTGAAACAACCTGAAGGATTTCAATTTATTTTTAAAAGAACATTTGAACTGGATATTAAAATCTCTAAAATCCACCTTCCTGGACCGTTGTGCAGTTATGAAATGTGAAATGTCGCAGAACAGATTATAATTCATTAGTTACAACCAGAAAAAGACAAATGTTTAAGTGAACATAAAGCAACAGATCTGTCACAGGAACAGACACTTACCAGCCACCGTTAAAGACATTTTATCAGCCTTTGTAAACGACACAGACGGCCGATGGACAGCGAGCAGCCGACAGCTCTGAGTTTCAATCACAGTGAGTCACTTTAAGTGTTTGATTAATAAAAGTGTAAAATGTTCCTGAAGGACAAACAGCAGCTGTCAGATAACAACAGACGTCCTCCTCATCCTCAGCTCAGAGGAAGATCACAGATCTGCAGCTCAGAGTCTGAGCGGACCACAAGGCCCGCCCCCAACTGCACACGCCAATCACACACAACACATACACACACATAACAATCACACACACATAACAATCATACACACACGCCAATCACACATACCACACATACACATAACAATCAAACACACACACACACACAACAAACACACACATACACAACGCCAATCACATATACCACACATGCACATAACAATCAGACACACACAAACAATCACACACACATGCACATAGCCAATCACACATTCCACACATACAAATATCAAACACACACACACAACAATCACACAAACACCAAACATATCACACAGACACCAAAACAACAATCAAACACACACATACACACATAAACACACTAATTACATACAGACGGTTTGACGTCTTCAAAATGGTAAAACTACAATGACAATTCATGTAGACGAACAATGTTCACGCTCTCTTGACTTGTGACTTGACAAACTTGCCTAATTTCACTTGTTTTACTTATTTTAAAGAACTTGTTTTCAAGGGAAGTGACGTTTAAAGAAACAGTTTGTATGTTATAATAAATTAAATTAGAATTATATCATTATCTATTTGTCATGATATGTCTCGATATATTTTGTAATTTTGTTGACTTCTTGCGTGATTGACTTATAAAGAACATAATAAAGAAGCTTCGTTCAGTTTGGAAACTTTCAGCGACTCTCAATTTAACTTTTTATTCTCTAAAACACTTCACACTGTGTGACGAAGCTGTTACCCACCTGAACACAGTCAAAGAACCAGGAAAGTCTCACGAATACACGGGAGGACACCGCCAACAGTCCCGGAGCAGCACAGCCGACCGGAGGACTCCGTCTGGGACTAAAATATCGAGTTTAAACGCTTTAACGTCACTTCGGTTTCATCTTCCCGCTGCTAGCTCATGTTAGCTGACAGTTGTTGTTAGCCAGCAACTACACGCCGTAGCGTAATGACGTGGGACGTAGTGATTCGTGACATTAACCCGTCAATCGAATAGAGCTGCCCTCATGCCCCGCCCCTACCGGATCGTCCCAACCTTCGATTCAGAAACTCGTTTATTTCACTTTTATTCATCGTTATTAAACAGATTTATTTTATTCATTAATAGTGTTTTGGAGTAACTTCATTAATCAGCGGCGGGTGTACTTAAAACTGAGGAACAAGATCGAGATTTTGAGACACAAACGATCATTTTATGTATAAAATCATTTATCTGCGTAATATTTAAGGTGAAAACGACATTCCATGAGCGGAGACCAACAGTGAGCCACTAGTTTCAATCAAATTACAAAATCCTGTCGGTAAACTCGAGACATTCTTCTGGTTGCTGATCAAGTTCTTGCTACAGGTTTTTGTAGAACATCACAGCTGACGTCACTGTTAGTCTCGGATTTAGTGATGTTACTTCTACATATAATTGTATAAACACTCCTTCCTGCTGAGCTCATGAATCTATGAATAAATATTGATAAATTAAAGGATAAATGAATGAACAATTATCACACTCAATTCTCAAAAGGCCATTTATGTCGGCTCGGTGCTGCCACCCTGTGGTCAGGATTTGTCACTACAAAACGTGTGTGGTGTTCAACTAAACTAAATATATCACTGCAGTTGTTTACTGATGTGATTGTGAGTAGGTCACTGATGATGCAGGAAGTTTGTTTCAAAATGATTTCATCTCACGTCTTGATGTTTACAGAATTACGTGTTTTCTCTTTAATTCTCATGTTCTTGAAAAGTTCTTCACAAAATGTGATCGATTGTTTCAGGCTATGGAAGTTTTACAAACTATAAAAACAATAATCTCCTGTCTTCTAACAAATGCACCAACACAATGAATTTTCCTGTGATGAATGAAGCTGGTGAAGTGGTTCCTCCTGTTTTGGGGCAGCTGAAAGGTTTATGGTCTGTGTGTTTTACAACACCTCACTGGCTCTGAGACTCATACATTAATAATAAAATCCCAAAGACTCAAGACTCTGTCAGTTTACTTTATTGTTGTAACATGTTAGTTTCTGACAACTAGTGTGTGTTTACATCTACCAGCAAACTTTTGTCAGGGTGTCTCGCAGACAGGAGGAGGCCAGGTTGTGATTACTAAACAGGTTTTCTGAAAACCTGAGGAGGTGGCCTTTGGAAACACTCGCACATACACACAAAGACACACGCATACACACACAGAGGTCAGGGTAGACGGTGATAAGAGTGGAGGGCTTTGTCTTCACAACCGCGAGCAGCAGCGAGCCTTCAGGGGATCTACGGGCTGCTGCTGTTGGCCAGCAGGGGGCGATAGTCACTGAGACAGGAAGTCCAATGCGGTGTCTCTCTCCTCCACCAGCTCCGCCGCTGTGGCGTCCATCTTGGCCCGCGAGAAGTCATTGATGGAGAGTGCATCAACCACTTTCCAGGTCTTGTTCTGCAGGGCGGGAAAGGTCAGAGGTCAACCCCCCCCCGACAGACAGAGTACGTTCATTTGATCTTTTCACAGCTAGAATCGGGTAGGACGAGTCCCAGAGACGATTTCGTCCACATTAACGTGCGTCTATGTCTCTTTAAAATAGGCAAACTCACCTTGATCTGGACAGGGAAGGAGTAGATGAGGTCCTCTGCGATGCCATAGGAGTTCCCACCGGCGTACACGCCCATAGAGATGAACTCGCCCTGTTGGCAGGAAACCAGAAGAAATGTTAACTCTGGTGTGTGACATTTTGTCTCATCAGATCTTTGTTGATAATAAGTATCAGACAATGTTTTAGGAATATTGTATAAGAACCAGATGGGATGGGAATGATGATCAGGTGTTACCGGAGAAACATTTTAGTATGTCAGAGACTTCACACACATTCACCCGCACTGCTAAAATTCTTTGTCCTCCCTGATTGCAGCCTTCGTACAAACACTTCTCTCGCTGTCCACACTGACCTCCTTAGTGCCAAACCAGATGTCCCTCATGTGGTCGCAGATGGCCTTGGCGGCAGACATGGCGCTGGACAGCTTCCTGGCCTTGATGACGGCTGCGCCACGCTGCTGCACCGTCTGAAGGAGGACGAGGAAGAAGGGGGGTTGAAGAGAGAAGACTTCTTTGCCCCGTCATGTGAGCTTGAACACAAAACTGCTGATTATAACATTGTCCACCATCACCAGGCAACCAGAACTCACTGAGATGAACTCTCCTCTGAGCCAGGCGTCGTCCTTGACGCAGTCGTAGGCCGACATCTCGGAGCCGCGGAGGTTGACCTTGGCGTGGTGGACGTCGGGGTACTGAGTGGAGGAGTGGTTCCCCCAGATGATGACGTTCTTCACGTTGTCGGAGGAAACACCGCAACGTATCGCCACCTGCAGGTCAGTGAAGGGAGGAGCAGCAGTGGAATTATGTTTTGATTACTGTCAGGTAAGTGTCCTCCGGTGTTCCAGGTAAAGACCTGATTTGAGGTTCAGGTTAGTGATGTGTGAGTTCACCTGGGAACTGGCTCTGTTATGGTCCAGTCGGGTCAGGCAGGAGAAGTTCTCTTTGGGGATTGACGGAGCCGACTTGGAGGCGATCAGACAGTTGGTGTTTGCCGGGTTTCCAACCACCACGACCTGACAGGAAGTAAATTAAACGGTTCCGTCATCACACTAACGGCCTCGGTGAGTCATCCAGTCGCACAGCTGGAGAGGATCTCTGGTCTACATGTGGTGCTTTGACCTCTGACCCGGCTCTTTCCTCACTAACTCTGAGCTTCGTCTAACACAAACAATAGGAACACGTCCACTTTATTTTACTTCATCAGGAAATCTAAGATAAAAAACTTGAATTTTGCACTCAGATAAAACACAGTGATCTTCACATGCTAAAGTCTACAAACATGAAGAAGACTTTCACCTTCACGGTCTTCTTGGCATACTTGTCCAGGGCGGATCCCTGCGTCTTGAAGATGGCCACGTTGGCCTTCAGCAGGTCCTTCCTCTCCATGCCTTCCTTCCTGGGCATGGAGCCGACCAAGATGGCGGCGTCGATGTCCTTAAAGCCAACCTCAACCTTGTCAGTGGGGATGACCGCTGTGGGCAGAGTCAACCACGAACATCATCGTCATATGAACGTCTACTTTCCTTCTGCAGTAGCAGGTCACTTCCCGTTTCTTCTACAGATTTTTTCAGCTCAAGTTCAGAAGTGTGACGACGTCTCTGTCCGATGGGTCTTCTCCTCTTTAACATTGCTTAGAAGGTTGAAATCTGTTTCACGTTTCAAACTTCTCTCACTGTTGTTTGTTGGCCAGATATTGAACTTATTGATAAGTTATCTGTTCCGTAACATTCTGAAGGAACTTATTGATAACGATAAGATTATTTATTGGTCCTGATAAGATGATTGATTCCTTTGAAGAACGTCAAGTCCGTCTGATTCTCTCTACTTATGTGAGAAGTGTTTCCTGTTTTTTATATTTTATTCATCTTTACTGCAACAACTTTAATTTTAAAAACAATTGTCTTTGTTGATCTCAGTTATTTCAGATGGAAGCAGCTCGGCAGATGTCGACATCATGTCTGTCTGTGTGACGTCTGCTTGTTCAGAGGAACTCTGTTATCAGACTGGACTTCAGTCCAGGTTCACTTCCCCTCTGATCCTCGTCGTCCCGCCACTGCTTTGATTGGTTACTGCGGGGCCTCAACAACAAGCCAATCAGAGGCCTTATTTTGGAAACTCCTCGCTACAGCGGCAGCAGAGACGAGGCTTCACGGAGGTTGTGAAGGACAAACGGCAAACAAACAGACAGCGTGTGCTGCATTGGAATGAGAGGAGAGCGGTTCAGACACTGAACAATAACAAGTGTCCTTGTAACTGTCCTTGCTGATTAGAGTTCCTACATGTCGAAAACAAGTCAAGTAGAAGAGAAATTCTCTGCTTCAGGAAAGAAACCAGGCTTGTGACATTCCCTTGCTGCCTCCACTTGAGGATAATGTGGTGTGCGTGCAGGGACACGCACCTGACAAGGAGGTGAGGACGGAGGTCTGCTTCTTTCAGCGATTAGATGTCGTGAATATTATTTGTTTCTGGTGAAATGTTGAGTGTATATACACAGTAGTGTCACTATACAGTGCACATATACTGGGGCTTCATATTGAAGCAATATTAACTCATATTTGAACTGTTGATATTTGAGTCATCCTCCAACATGTGCTGAAGTCAAGGACAGATTTCATCAGACCCTGAACAAAGGAAAAAGCCTTAAATGTTGGAACTGAAATGAACGAGTATGAAACCAATGTTCCGGCTCACCCCTCAGCAGTGGGAGGGCGCAGTCTTGCAGCTCCATGACGACTCCGTCCAGGACCGGCAGCATGGGGGGAATGTCCAGCAGGACCAAGATGATGGGCTGACAACAAGACAAACACTGCAGGTATTAGCTGGCGGCACTTTAAACATCTTCTCAACCTCCATGATGGACAATAAGTGTATAACTTCTAGAACATCTCCAGGAGGGCGGGAGTGCTGCTAGACATTTAAAAAAAACACTCAGCAGATAAGAAGGTCTCATCACCAAGCTTCATTAAAAAAGGTCTTTTATATACATAGTCTGACTGAAGACTTTTACTGAATATCCTGTTGGGACCTTTGACTCGACATGATTTAGAGGAGCAAATGAATTCCAGCACTTCGATGAAAGTTGATTAAAAAACAATTAAAAGCGATGAGCTCCTGTTCTCTAGAATTACAGTGATGAAAGACATGTGATCATCCTGTGAGACGGAGGAGAGTCAATAGCATGACTGACACTCTAAGGGAACTCTTACTACACAAAAGGCTAAATGACCTGGTTATGGATGTTGATTATAAAAAGGATGGTTGCTCTTAAATTAGCACGCCTGGCCGTTCGAGTTAAAGCAGAAAGAAGGAATGTTGCACAGCACTTAGTATGGCTTCATTATAAAGTTTCTCTGAGGACCCACAGCTCTGCGTGACTTAAATCCTCCCTCTTGCTACGTTGGCACGTATATTATTCATGATGATTACACAACACAGTGATCGCTCAGCTGTCAGGGCAGGGATCTGCTTTGGGGGAAATGGTCTCTCCGCCACTGCAGGTTACGTAATCAAAGCTCAGGCTTGCATCCTACCTGGTCCTTCCCGAACACATCTCCCTTAGCAATGCTGTACAGCAGGGAGTAGGCAATCTGGCCAGCAGCACCAGTCACCACAACACGGATTGGTTCAGCCTGGAGAGAAAGAGACAGGGGTTGTTCTGATCAGTGATTCAAGCATGTCGTTGACCCAGAAAATTAGCAGAGGGAGGAAATGAAGCGGCAGTGCACGGCTCTGTTGGTCTGATTGGTTACTGTGGCATTATTGGCCCATTATAAAGTCCTTATTTAAGGAATGAAATCCTCACAGTGAGGCTCACACTGTGGCCCTTCTATGCAGATATCTTATCACCAAACTGCAACAAGAAAACCATGCAAAGGAGCATGACCTTGCATATACACAAAGTTAAGGACAAAACTCAGGTTAATTTCCTATTTATCTTCAGTGTGATGTAATAATTAAATTCAGCACGGATGAAATCCATCAAGCAGTAGATAAACTTAACAACAATCAGCTTGTATGCCTCTTTCCATTGTGCAAGAAATACATGGAAAATGGCACACATTTTAAATATAAAATGTACAGTAATTATATGAAAGCCGAATTGTTTAATTATTCCCAGAATGCTCAGACATAATTGAGTAGCCCATTTTAATGAATTAAAACTTGATTTACTATCAAAAGATCATTAAAATCAAAGGATTCTTTAATGAAGTTTCAAACCGAGGAAGCTCGTGTCGTGATTGGTCAACCGCCTATAGAACAGAATAGGCCGATGACGTCACTTGACGACGATGCCACGCCACTTATTAAAATGGAGGCAGATCTGTGAATGTAAGTTAGCAAGTGTAAAACACCAGAAACAAACTCGCGGTATTTGACGCAGATGCTGGCCGCAACGGTGCATCCTCGGGTTTTCATTCATCGGTCATCGGAAGTCTCTACGTTTGTTGCTGCACCAAAACCCGACTGCTTCTTAATGAATCATGAAATCAGGATTCAGACTAACGCCGACAAATAGATCAATAATAATGTTAATATGAATAGATATGACGCTGCCAACCTCTCCTCAATGTCAGCTACTAATACATCACTTAACGTAACATACGAATCCGTTCAGGTTCAGAGAGACGGCGTCTGTCATTATTAAACGTCTAACGGATAACGAGCAGCCGGTGACCCTTCTTACCATTTTAGCGGGCGGATGAAGATGTGTCAGGTCTGCTTGGTCTCCCTGCTCAGAGTCGGAATACACGGAAGGGTCACCTCTGTCGTTGTATTGTAAAGTCAGGCGGTGAAACTGCTCGTCCGACACGCTCTGCGGGAATTGTAGTCGTTTAAAGGCGCTTACGTGGCCTATTTAATCGAGAGGACTCTATAAAAAGGCACAGTATCCCATGATGCAGTGCTCCAATAAGCCCGCGCCCACCACACCAAATATGGCTGCAGTTTTCCTGAAAAGACCCCTTTTTACTGCCTTCTGAAGCTCTACTTTGGCGACATCCAGTGGTGAACAGCGGGACTGAACGTCGCAGAGACGCTCTGCTTTCACCTGCGTTGTGATGACGTAAGAGGACTAGTTTGTTGAACAAACTCCTCACATTTACTCCACAACATTTGATTATAAATAAACTTCATTAATTGCAAAATTTGTTCGGATCTTAGTTTAGTTTAACCTTCTTCTGGGACAAACAGACATATTGTCTTTTATTCAAAATACAATTTACTAGAAATAAGCAATAATACAAAAGTAGATAATTGACAATAGACAAATTAGCTCTTCCACAACCATAAACTGTTCTGATGACCATGCAGTTGAATCAGAAAACCTTCTTTATTAGGGTTTATGGGCCCACTTTACTAAGGGTTTATAAGCATTAATTATAAGGTTTATTTATGATTAATAAATAATTTCCACCATATATAACCTATAAATGAGAGATGTTTAAAAAGGTAATACATGTTATATGTCTGACCTGGACATACAGTATTTCTTGTAGATTATTTGGACTCACATAGGAAAGCACATAAACAAAACTCAGGTCATATAAAACCTTTCCTGGGCCTGTGGATTTTCTTGAGTAGCTGTTTTGAAATCAGGGTCAAAAGTAAAACAGCCTTTGAGGTCAAGTTCACTCCTCAGACTACAGGAGGAAGTCGCTGAGCTCCCTGGCCAGTTCACTAAGTTTCTCTCAGCCTGTTATCTGTCGCCCTGCAGGACGTCAACCTGAGCCAAACTGTCTGAGCTGCTGACGTTTAAAGAGCACACTCTGAGATAACCCACATCAAAAGGTCAAGGGTCAACTACGAAGGACAGTATTGATTTTATTTACAAAAAATAAAACAAAATTGAGGGACACATCGCTGCATGTCTCAAAGAAATCAGTGCACCAACTCAACTCAGTCTGGATCTACCAGAATCAAACAAAGTCTGCCCGCATTGGAATGAATTCACAACTTCACTAATATGTTTGTGGCTGAATGGGAGGAGGTTCTATTTGCAGAGTAATAGTGAGATATAGCGTAGAATGAATGCAGCTAGTTAACATGGAAGGTTAAGGTGTCTGTGTGCTTTTGGCTGCTGACTGTATGTCGCTCTATTGCTGCTGGATTAATAAGAGCTCAGAATAACATCTCTGCAAAGTGGAGGATGAGATTCAGACAACCGAAAGTTTATCAAGGACGCCGGCAGCCATTTTGGATCTGAAGTCTGCTGGGTTCAATTTCTGCAAAGCTGCCTGAAGCTAAAACAGGCTGCAGTTCAGAGCTGCTGGCAGGGAGAAGGAACTGACCAAGGTGCTGATAATCTGCAGTCATATCAAGGTGGAGGCAAACACATAGGACAGTGCTGGAAGACCAGTAATTTATCCTTCAGAATAAAAGCATGGAATTTGTCGCGTTTGTATAGTAGGTGAGGGCTTCTTGGAGGAATTTCATGATTCAAGCTACATAAATGCTGTCTGTTTATTTATTGTATTAAATGTCTAAGTGTATTCTGGATGGAATTATACATACTTTATGCTTTTTCTCTGTTTTCAGTTTCCTCCAGTTGTAGGTTACAGATTTAACATTTGTAAACACACAAGATTACTCTAAAATAAATACTCTCTTATATATAGGAAATGAATTACCAAAATATATATCATGTGGCTCACATATCCTTTTTTTTTGGGGGGGGGGCTTTAACACATTTTGAAATTAGACTAAATAAAAAATAAATATTTCAAAATACACCATGCAACACAGAGAAGTAAAACGTACAATATTTCCCCCTGAAATATAAATTACAGAGGATGTGTTTTTACCCGAGTATACATAGTTACATTCCACCACTGCTGTCAAATCGAATGAGGTTCGCATTTACGACTTTTATTTTGAAAAGTATGACCGGAAATTCTAAGGTTCACGTTGACAGCTTGGACAATGGCGTTGAACACATTTGACAAAGCTCCAAATTGGAGACGACTCTCACTGAATTGGTGATGACGGGTCAGAGAAACCTGCTGTCGGTCATCCGGCCGCCATGTTTACACCTACATTATACAGACATGACATCCGTACCCCGATAAGTTATTGACAGATATACACATTGATGGGGCACACCTGAGTGACACAGACATGTATGTGCGTGCCCGGTAGGGGAGGGAAGCTAGTTTAGCTTCGAGGGAGGCTAACGGTACCGGTTAAGTTTAGCTTCGAGGGAGGCTAACGGTACCGGTCAGGTTTGGCCTCAGGTTTATGACTTCAATGCTGCATTCAAGGGCGCCCGGTCAGATCGGTGCTATCGGAGGTCGAGCTTCACGGTCCACTCACCTGGGACGAAAACGTCCTCACGACCAGGTACATGGAAGTCAACAGCGTCAACATAGTCCCGCCGGTGTTCACTGATAACTGACGTCCGCTGGTGAGAAATGGCGGATATACCCGACACGGTACCGTGAGAAAGACAGGCACCAAGAGAGAGAGAGACCGGTACACGGCAAGAAAGAGAGACAGACAGGTGCGACCGGAAACTACCGCAGCGCAAGAAGTAACTTTATCTGCGCTGCAGTGCGCCTTCCACGGCTTCTTGTGCCTCTCTTGCCCCGGACTCACTCACACCTCCACCTCCTGCATTCACACGTACACACCTCTTAACGACACACACACACACCTCATACCTACACACACACACACACACACACACACTCTCTACCATCACACACACACACACACACACGCACACACACACACACGCACACACACACACACATACACACACACACACACATATTTACCCGTCCCGTCTCAAGTAGGTTTGAATATCGCAGAACACAAAGAGAAGGAAACAAAATGAGACAGAGACAGCCGATGAATTAGAATAGGACGCAGAGACGGGAGGAAACAGAAAAAAAACTGAGAAAATGAGAGGAGCGCCACCGAAAAGGAGTCACTCGGTTTAAGAAATATGAAGCCGTAGAAAGCAAAAGAACCAGAGATGGTCATATTTGGTCGTTCAATTTTGTTCCTGCTATCAGGTCATTTCAGTTCAGTTAAATTTTGTATCACCATTCTCAGCTGTTGGTACATTACGTGTTATTACATGACAGTTTACAAAATTTTGCCCAAGGACTTTTCATCAAAAATATAGAATATCAAATACATCGCCGAGGCAGTTGGGTACAAATTGAGAACAGATTTATTACACTATCCCTTGTTTGCTTTTTAAGGAAAGGTTCAGACTGGGACAGCCATGCACACGGCTGAGCTATTAAGTCCAGTCTATCTGATGGACGAAGCTTAGAGACGGATTTCATAGCGTCATTGCAGACTTTCAAACGGTGTTTGAAGGAAGCTGCCAAATCCAGGTTTTGGATCAGATTAACAGACATCCGTCCGCAACCTCCAAGGACAACAAAACCTTGCTGTGATGAGGCGACACTTCCAGTCCCTCAATGCCAGGCCAAAGAAAATAGAGTGGGAGAGGTTGGAAAGGAAGTGGATGAGATGTGTAAAGTGGATGGATCGGTCGGTATTCATAGGTAGGTGGGAGGGGAAGAGGTTAATTGATCTAACACTGAGCTGACTGTAATACTAATCTGACCTTTTCACCTCAATCATCCCTCAAATATTTTCATTGTTTTAGATTAACTGCTTCATTAGTTAAGTTAAATAGCTCCAACAGTTGGCTTCATTCATCAATAAATTCATTATCAATATTGAAAAAGGCGCCTGAAAGGTCATCATCTGTTTACTCATCATACCCAAACATTTGGTCTTTAATTTCCTCTCATCTAATTGAAACCAAAATGCTATTCATTTTATAATACAACCTAAGGTAAACCTTTTGAATGCTGTTTCCCTGGCCAAATATCATAAGCTTTAGGCGATGCATTCCAACCACAAACGTTCTGTTTTGGCCTCTCCGCAGCTCCAGTGGGGATAAAACAATGTTCTGAGGAGAATCTTAATGATTACTGTGCAATAAGGACAATTTTCCTGGTCAGACATACCCAGAACTGTTGCCTTCCATCAACTTTGGAAAATTCTGGAAATTCAGCAGCTCCATGCAGACGCTGCATAAGTGCTGTCAAGTGTTTTAATACAACTGAAGTTGGCTTTGCAATGATTTAGCCCAAATCGTTGCCATCTTTATTTGTATTTTCCACTATATAATCTCTCAAAGGCAGATATGCTATAAAATATAATTGTTATAATGAATGTTTTAACTTGGGCTAAATCCTGGCCCTCTATCCAGACGTTGTGGTTTACTGATGCTCAGCAGCATTTGGCATGAGCGTAACTTTGCGATTAGTGCCCCTTTAAACACTTATAATTCACAGGCTATGAAAATATTATCAGAGAGGGCCAAGTCTTTGCCTGAGGGGGTCAGGAGGTTGTTTTAATGGTACCATGGGCTCAGTGTGTTGAACTGTTCACGCTCACAGTATTAGGGATGCATTAAATCACTTTCAGTGGGTTGAGAATGTGAAGAAAAACTATACCAGATATAATCATATATGTATGGAGTAATGTAAACGTGAAAATTAAACATAATGCTCCGGCTATTAAAAGCTTGACATTACGGGAACATGTGGAAATTGTTTTAAAAGTTTGAGTTATAATGACTAACGGTTTGTTTTTCCAATGATGTGTATGAAGGAATTCTAATATGTTCACATCTGCACTTACACGCACCCACACACCTCTGCTCAGACCTAAATTTCCTGTGAAGTAGTGGTGTGAGATGAATAAGAAAGATTTGTCATTCGGCTTGTTTCAGCTGACATGTCTCTAGAAGTGTGTTTAAATATGAATAAATGCCCTGTCGTGCTACACAGGTGCTTTCCCTTCCAAGACATAATCATTGTGGGGAGGAAAGAAATGAAAAATATCAGATGGAAGTCAACTTCATGAGCAGCAAACCTGATCAATCTAGTACAATAAACAAGGTGTTTTTTAATACAGGCATAAAATTAGATAAAGAATAAAAAAAGTGCTAAATTAGTAGAATTATAGGACAATTTGTCAGAAATGTTCTTTACTCATGAAAACTGCAACATTATTATTTGTTATGACAATTTTTTCCATGACAGCATATTAAATAACAGTATTTTTTCCTGTAATTGAGTCACACAAATGCTCATCAGCATACCCATGATACCTAAAATCATTTATGGACTTATTTACATCAACACCAAATTCTTAAATGAGATGAATGTGTCAGTTCATCACTTGATAAGCTTTATATCTCTATAGTTTTGAACTTCATCTGTTCATTCTAAGAATTGTTCTCAGGTGCCAAAGGTATTCAAAAAATAATGTATTTTATCAAAGTTGCATTCGGAACCTCTCCTACCACATACTGTGTGAAAGGCAATATTGCCCTCTGTTGAACGAAAAAGAAGTTGCTGATGGAGTGTGATTACAGGAAACAACATGAAATCAAATCACTTTCTTTTTCATCCTAATATGACACAGTGTCAGTAAAGCCAAAAAATCAAAATGATGAAAAATAGATCAATGGATGGTTTTGAAATGTTATTATTGACTTAAACGAAAACAAATTTGTATTACTTTTTTTTGATTTCTCTGTGGGATTTTAAATCATTCCACAGAGTATTCCATCCATCAAAGTGAATCTCCCTATCTGTATGTTACAAATTTCACCACCTCACAATATGTAACACTAGAAGTTCACCATCTTCTTGATTGTTGTTGTCTTGTTGGTCTGGCAAAGGATTTTCCTCAAGGTCATCTTGATTGGTTGTTTGCGACTCCTTGTTCTTTACTTTCACCTGGCAGGTAACTCACCAATGTAGAAGACATGACAAACATTCCATGTCAGAGATATTTATGGAAATACATGTATGTCTCATAGATTTTGATGAGTGAATGGTACGTTTTGTCAGGGATAGTTGAAACGATGAAAGAATGTTTAGAAGATGTGAACAGTATGAGAATTTCAGTACGAGGCAGTTTTGATCAGAAAGTATTGTAGAAGTGATAATTGTGCAAATTATAGAACATTTTCTGGCACACTGAGTGAATCGTGTTCCAGGATGATAACTTGTTAGAGAATTGAGATAAGCGATGACAGTTATCTGTGTAGGATTAAGGTTTGTACACCAGATGGCGCCTCAACACAAAGCAAATTATGAGCAGTGTTACTACTGGTTTTGAATTTACAGGTCTATGTAAGTTTACATAGATAGATAGATAGATAGATAGATAGATAGATAGATAGATAGATAGATAGATAGATAGATAGATAGATAGATAGATAGATAGATAGATAGATAGATAGACTATTGTTAAGACATTACAGGTAAACACACCCAGTTCATTGAATGAAATAGAGTAATCCACTCTTACTTAAATCTCCGGAAATCGGAAAACGACCGCAGATGACGAAATGTACGAGGGGATGTCAAAATAAAAGAAGGGATGTCGCCATGTTGGACAGTTGCACTGAGATTTCAAATGTTGCTGCACACATCCTGCCTCACGTAAAAATAAATATATCAATATGCTGTAGCGGTTTTATCGAGTTCATCTGCCCCATTCGTCAAGAACAGCCTGTCTCCGTGTGTACGTGACATGATGGTTTCCCTTAATCTTACATAACAGTGCTGCATCCATCCATATAGGTGCACACACTGCAGTTCATTGCGGATCAATGCACAGTGGAGTCCGGTTAGAAAAAATAGTGTGTAAAGAATGGACATATACAGATGACTAGCATACTAATTACACAGGGTTAATTTGGTTGTCACAGTGATACTGCACTTGTTTGTCTGCCTATTGCATGTTTCAAGCTGTTCAAGTAGTAAGGCTGTAAAAATGGGTTATCATTCCTGTGCTTCGACTCTGGCACCCTGCCGCTTTTTGTCTCTGCCTCTCTCGTCTATCCGTTTTTCCTGTCTGGTTCATATTTCGAAATCAATGTCTACTATGTGAATTAGATGTGGGAGTATGATGTAGGCTACTAGTCCAGTGTCCCGTCCGTCTGGTTTCTATAGCAGCCGTGTCCATTCGCACGTCCCGAATCGCAAGCAGAAAATGATGAAATGACGTCACGTCGCCTCGGCGACCAGGCTCCGAGGGCACGTGTCTGGTATAAGAGCGGAAGACTGTAAAGTGGGAGGCTCACACAGACGCAAGAAGCATCAAACGAGAGGTAAGCTGATGGCCTGATTGAGCCTTCACCGAGTAGCGACCTTCATGAATGATAAACAACACATATTTGTTAAATCTATCGAAACTGGGGACAAGTCGCACTTGTGTATCTCTTCGTCTCAAATGTTAGCTTATCTGTGAGCGCGCACACATCCACGTCGTCACATACGATAGTTTAAAACGATAAATGTTCATGTTTTAACGTCACATTCATCGAATATTTAACTTAATTTTCATAAAGTGGCACTGAAAAAAAGATTTAAGAGACTTGCGGAAGCTGAGTTGCTCTCCATTCCGTAACGTTACCTTGAATATGTTTGGTTAATGTCGAACATCCAGTTTTATTGTTCAGGTATCAGTTTCGGGTGGCGCAGGAACACTAGAGGTTGGCCGAGGATGAGATGGTGACATAAAGATCATTTACGATCCTTACAACCGCCTCTTTGGCAGGATGCACGCATCGGATGGGAGGGGATGCGAGCATGGCCTTGCAGTCTCGCGTCGTTGCATCATTTGACCAAAACCAAAATCCACTAAAGCTATTAACACCACGGATAAGTAAATCAACGAGAAATTGTGTCTTATTGCAGCGGAGATCTCGATAAATAAGTAATAGATCAGTCATACTTAACATTTCATGAATCTGAATTCTTACGAAGCGGGTAACGTGACATTGGTAGCGCTTCATCTTTGCGGAAGTGGATTAGTCTCCATGTTATGTAACACGATTCAAAATGTGACCGTGCTCATCTCAGCAGAACAGTTAGCAATAGCCTATTGAAGTAACAGTTGGAATTAAAGGATATTATTAAAGTCTGCAGTTTATCTGCAGCGCTGCTGCTGCAGTGGTGCACTGAGCCGTGTATAAATGGGCGTGAATAGCCTACGTGCCTCGCTGGCACTTCATCATGAAGTCCGTCGCAGTTAGATGGTTGTACTCTCACATTGACGGGAACTAGAGGTCATAGTGATGTAGGGGGGCAAAGTGGGGAAATGTTGGTTATATTTCATGTCAAGAGATTAAAGAAGGAGAGCTGTAAATGTGCCTGTGAATCCTCTGAAGGACAGAGAGGCAGTGAAGTGTGGCCTGATCCTGCTGCAGCATGACCAAATAGACCTGTTGATGTGGTTTACAAAGAAACAAAAAGTACAACAATTGATGTTTAAAAAAAAACAACCTTTTCTTGCTAAATCAATATGTCAAAAGCCTGGAATCCACACATTGTTACTGAGCAAAAATCTGAAGAAAAAGTCTTATTCTGTCTTTTATTATTAGATTAGATTAGAAAGCCTTTAATGCAGTATGCAGTACTAATGCAAGTTGTAATTCAATGTCTTATCCTGAAACTGCGAGCAGGCTTCACTATTTGATTCGATGACTCATCTAGTTCAACGTAGAGGTGTTGTACATTCAGATGAAGCCATGTTGGGCCTAGCCTTATTGTCAAGGTCATTACTCCAGCTGAGGAAGGTCACAGCACGCCTGGAGCTGCTGTAAAGATGCTGACCAGCTGCTAATATTTGTTCTGAAATATCTTATCAGTTTAAAATTGGCTGGACCTGTAGTCAGGCTCTGGATGACTCATTGTAATTAGTAGACCTAGAGTTGCCATGGGGATGCTAGGTATTGCCAAAGCCAAAGCTATATGTTAACAGACCTCTATCAGGTTTGGTGTTGGTCATTTTTTGGATTTCATCATCAACAGATGATGAGAATGAGGTTTCAGTATGTAATAAAATTGGTTTATGAAGTTTGCCTGAATAATAAATCACATCATGACTTTCGTAAGGCTAGTGACAATCTATAATATAATGTCATTCAAGTAACATGAATCATGAATGGTCTTCTCTTTGGTATGTTATCATTATTATCATTATTCATTTTACTATAGACAGTCAGATTCCTTCCATATAAAGCACAGTCAGCCTGTCATGTTACACATAATTTGACGTCCACTCTGCTCTTTTATGCATTTGCTCTTACTCTAAAGTCAACCCGGATAGTGTGTCAGCAAAATGTCTGATTCGTAAATGTCAGTGACTGACATGTTGACCCTTTGCTGAGCACAGGGTATAGAATAAGCCAATGAAATCAGCTTGAGCGCCACCAGCAGCACACAGGACATGTTATTCCAGTCTAGCCAGGACTGCAGCCACATTATGTAGAATGTATTGACAACCCACACAGGGATATTGTGACATATCCAAGTGCGGCCATAGGTCATTGTGGCATCAGTCCTGGATGTGGATTGGATTTTTTACTTCTATCAAATCAAACTCAAAATCCACATAGATTAGTCTACTGCATCCTGCAGTAAGTGATTAATCACATTACTAAAAAGTAACCGACAGGTTTGTTCTACTGGACGTCGTCAGGGCTTCTTTTTCTTCTAGTGCGACACAAGATTTTCAACTTAAAGACAACATGTTCCTTTTTATACTCAGTGAGTGTCCCTCGATTAAGCTTTGCGGCTGATTTATCAACAGAAAACTTTCCAGGATGTGTGTAATACAGAAGCAACACTCGAATGACTCAGCACTTTTGACCTGCCCGTCAGTTTAAGGATGTAAACCCCACATTAAGGAAGGCGGTATACGAATGGGACATAAAAGTATTTACAAATGCGACAATTTTCTTTTAAATGATTTACAGTTATTGAAGGTACAGAGGTTTGCATAGCTGCTATTGTAATGAGTGGAAGATAATACTGTCAGCAAAAGGTGTATAGTGACCTTATAAGTTGATAGGGGAGAACAGGGGACGGGCAGCTGTTTCCAGAGGAACTATGTACCACAGTTCCCCTGCAGAGTTGTCACATGTCTCGCCAGTTGAATCCTCTGTATTTTGTTACAGCACACTTTTCATTTATTCATGATTGTTGGTGTGTATTTGTGTGTGTACATGTGTATCTGTGTGGTTTGCAGTAAGTTACTCCATTTCTAAACACACCAGTCTTATTCTATTAATTTAATAATAATAATTAGGCATTTTACTTATATAGACTTAGAAATTCTAGAAACTCAAAGACGCTTGAAAGAGTAAGCGACTGTGTTTGTGGAGGAGGTCAGTGAGGCAGGATGGGGCCAGGTTACGGAGGGCTTTGTAGGTCATGAGTAGGATTTTGTACTGGATTATCTAGGGGATGGGGAGCGTGTGGGGCTTAGATTTTGATGTATTGGAGTTTGTTGATAAGTTTTGAGGGTGAACCATAGAGGAGGTTGTTGCAGTAGTCCAGACGAGAGGTGATGCAGGCGTGGATGAGGGCCTCTGCAGCTGTGGACTAGAGGGATGGGCGGAGACGGGCGATGTCTTTGAGGTGAAAGAGGCTGTTTTGGTGCATCTGTTTGATGTGTCGTTCGAAGAAGAGGGTTTCATCAGATGGTGTCAAGATTGCGGATGTGATGAGGTGGATGCCTTGAAACAGACGATATTGAGTGTGAAGTTATGGGTGGATTTGATAAGCTTTTTGGGTCCAATGCCGATGATTTCAGATTTATCACAATGCAGTTTGAGGAAATTGAATTGAAGCCAGGATTTTATTTCAGTGATGCAGTTTGTCAGGGTAGAGTGGATATCGGTGGTGATTGACTTGGTGGAGATGAGGATATTTTGATATCATCGGCTAAGCAGTGGAACTGGAGACCATGACAGCGGGTTAAGTGACCAAGGGGGAACAGGTAGAGGATGAAGAGGAGGGGGCCAGAGAATTCTCTGCTTAATGTCATTAAGCCATATGTTTGTATGTGCATAATAGAACTTTTGAAAGATCTCACTTTATCAACATTGTTACTCTATAAATTCAGTGGCTGCTTATCCTGCTAGCCACTGATGGAAGACCTCATACAAAGAGTGGACGTGTTGTCTGTCTGTCGCTGTCAGCAGGAGGCAATGCCTGCTGAGTATGCAGCCTGTGGTGAATGAGTGTGTATGTATGTGTCTGCCTGGTGATGTGATGGTGTGGGACATTTAAGTGACTGGTTTACGGCACCAAGGTGACATTGCAGAGTGGATGAGACTATAAAAAGGAAGGAAGAAGTCATACAGTGCATGTAGGGAGGAAAGATGAGACAAGCAGTGGGAGACATTAAGAGCTCTCTGTAAGTCGAAGGCCCCACAGAAAGTTTGACTACACTTCACTAGTGTGTGCATGTTGAAGAATATAACGCCTGAACATATTTAAGAGGTGGGCCATTAGAGAAAACAGTGCCACCTAAGTGGATAGTCTTGTCTGGCTTCTAGCCAATCAGTCCACTGCAATGGAAAAGTACTGTTGAAAAAGGGGCGTGACAGAGGGAGCTTGAGGAAGGTTTAAATAGGGGAGAGACTTAAGAAAGGAGGAGGAAGGCTAGGGGAGTGGCGGAATGGGCAGGAAAAGTAAGAGCAGACTCAGTGAATGCATTCTCTCACCGACAAGTGAATACAGAACAAAGAGTATAGTAGCTTTGGTCTAAATGTATCCACCCCTGATCTGAATTAAAAAAAGCAGCTTTTAGAAAACAACCTGTCTTTAAACCAAATAAGCAGGTGAGTCATTATTACATCACCCCACTGAAGTATATAAATGGTTTATGTCGCATGATGAATTGTAGTTCATCTCAGCTCCTTAGGATTCATATCCATATCAAGGTTAGCAGAAGGTTAGAGAACTCACAGAAAAGTTCTGACTGACTGTTGACATATCACAGAGAAGAGTGTTTGTTTCCAAAGGGTTGGTGGGGTTGCCTCTCCTCTCCTCTCCTCCCCTCCTAGTCTCATATCGTATCCTGTCTTATATTGATGCAAGACATCTTTCCCCCAGTTCTCCCTCCAGTACAGATGCAAACACAAAGGCAGGGTGCACGTTTCAAGCACTCCCACTGGTGAAACTTTGTATGAGGAAAATAGGTCGCCGCTCAGAGGGAGGGCATGGTGCGTTAAATGAGGTGGACTGGACAGACAAAGAATAGAAAGGGCAAAAAAAGGACCTTGAAGGGAGGGTGCTGAATTTTAATTAGAGTGGATGATTGAGAAAGGGAAGGGAAGAAACAACAGGGACAGACAAGAATAGTAGTTGGATGAGTCAATGACAACGAGAGTGAGCAGGTGGAGGAAGAGAAAAGGTACTGAATGACACACCGAATAAAGAGAAGCACACATTTGTATGGATACTGGCTGAACAGACCAAAAGAAAGATGTAGATAGGAGGCAAGTGAAACGGTGGGTGCACTACCCCATGGGTGTGGATTGAACAGGTCTGTTCTTGATGTTCTTGATCTACAAGACAAAATGATGTAAAGACTAGATACGAGGAAAGTCTGAATGCTCTGCAGAAACCCGTGTTTTTTTTTAATCTCAACAGTGCTGATATTTCAGACTAATGCATTTAGATTGGATGTATACATCACCCCTGAAGAACTCAAAAGAATATTTGATTGTGACAAAATATAAGCCGTTGACTACCTATAGTTCACGTCTGTCTGCCTGCCTTTTCCTCCTACATTTGAATGAGTGTCAGCAGATTGCAAAAACATTTAACACAACTGGTTTGCTCTGCACAATGCTGCCTCTGTGTGTCGGCCTCGGACAGAGCGTGTGCTGAATACCAGATCTTGGCAGAAAGAGGCCGGACTGTGTGGTGGACGAGTTTAGAAACTTTGGATAATTAAACTTTAAGGTCTCTGGGTTCACATTGGTGGACATAAATGCTGCATCAATACATGTTTTGCACATTTAGAACAATGAGAATATACTGTATATATTTGTATATACAAATATGTACAGAATTTAAGAGTAATTAGTTGTTTTGTATGCCAGTGCCCTTAAACCAAACTACTATGTGAAAGGTGTTGACTTTTCTCTATAACCTGATGTTTGTGAACATAGTTTGTTATGATAATCGTGACAGCTCGATTCAAACAACAGACATGAACCACTGATTGAAACCAACACTGCAACCAGGCAACGGTAACAGACCTGAAGTGGGCGTGTGCGCAGATACAAGCAGACAGATTCATGCTCGTACCTGCCCACGATAGTGAAACGGCAACGGAATCTTCTTATTCAAACACATTTCTTAGTCAAACTCAACAACAGCAACTAGTTTACAATATAATTTCCTGATGTGACGCTATCATGTCCCCGACAGTCTTTGACAGCCCCGTTTTCCATCCACCTTTTTAAAGGAGAATAGCCTCCTGCTTTAAGACGTATCATCGACTCCAGAACTGCCATTTTGTGTTGGAAAACCCAGTTCAACTGCTCCGTTCAACGAAAATGGAGATGTTAGTAAAGAGAGACAGAAAGCTGAGGATTGGGCAAGCGGGAGGGAAACTTCAGGGGAGGAAAGGGAGATGGTCATTACTGAGGTTTGTGAATGGACAATGGGTGATTTTGGGAACTGAGTTTGTATAGACAGAAATGTCGGAACAGCAGGGTTGTACTTCTTCCTTTCTCTCTCTCCCCGACTCTCCTTTGGTGACCTTGTTTTATGGATACTAGCAGCAGAACACAAAATGGCTTCCCTGGTCTGACAGGGAGGTTCTACACATAGACAGACAAGAAAACTGCTTTAAACAAGTAGTCATGAACACTCTTAGAATTGCCCATTTGAACACATTGAGGCCACAATGGCTCCAGAAATGACTGACAAATATTGTTAGTTAGGCTGTGTTGCTTTTAATTTTTTTCACATTTCGCACCAACAGAATGGGATATTATTGTACCGTCCATCTACATTGCTTCTTCACCCTTTCTTCAAAAAAAATGAACGCTCTTGTTCGTCTTCATCGTGTTGTCTGTTAACAAGGCTTTCAGCTTTAAACTGTGAATCTAAAATGTACAGGCTGACGAGTCTACTGGCATTTGTGCATGCCAGGTTAACTTGTAATGCATTCACATGTTATGCAGTTGGAATGCCCTACACATTCCGTTTTAACGTCATGCTTGGTGGTAGGCCATTTCGAACACAGCTGGAGACATAACATCTGTGTATTGAGCTTAAAAGAAACAGTGAATAAATCCCAGACATAAAAAAGTTTATTTACTATCTACTATTATCTCCCATTCAATGTGGTGTTGAACAATGAGCTGTCCTAATCCTGTTACCCCTTAAGTGTATTTCAGATGTACCCACAAGGCAGTTCACCAGATCGACAGCCTGTCCAACAGACTCCCCGCAGAGACACACTCATGTAGTCACACAGACACACACACACACACACACACAACAGATTAGGAGATTACAGTGGTTCAAAATGACAGCCAACCAGTTTCAAGGACAACCTGCAGTGCCCTGACTTACTCTACCTGTGAATGTCACGCACACACACAGAAACACACCCACACACACATTAGCTGCTGACCAGGTTAGCATCTGGCTAATGCTCCTGAGTTACCATGGCTCTGTAGATTTTCAGAATTATGTGATATCACAGTAGAAGATATTTAATGGGTCAGCAGTCGTTATGCAGATTACTTTGTTCCAGCTTGTGCTGCAACTAACCTGTTTTCATCAACCAGAAATGAATCCCTAAATAAAATCTGTTTTAGTTAAACATCTCCTTAACCAGCTGGGGGGTTACTGAGGGTGCTTCTCTCTGAAAGAGCAATGACAGCAGAGGAGAGGAAGAGGAGCGATGAGAAAATGGAGGAGGGGGCAGGACAAGAGAGGAGAAGCTATTGGTAGAAAAGCCAAGGCAGGAAAAGTGGGAGGAGTGGACATGAGAAACTGGACTGAATGTATGAAAAGGAGAGGAAAGCAGAAGGGAAAGGAGGTCACATAGTTGAGTCAAGGCCAGGCTTCCTCTTTGTTGA
>CAAKHC010011029.1:0-11585 GCA_901007825.1 Macroramphosus scolopax
AGAGAGAGAGAGAGAGAGAGAGAGAGAGAGAGAGAGATCATGAAAGAAATTCATGTGTCAGCAGTGAGACAATCATGAATATACTCTTATTTATGATTGGCTTATTGCAATGTACTGTCTTCCCATAACCTTTTTGTATATTATCGTAGTATTTAATCATGTTATAGTGAACCTGTGATGATCTTTGTCATTGCCTATGTCGCACAGACAGCTGCAGGTGCTTTAGATGGTTTGGGGAATCGGAGTACCCAGAGTAAACCCACAGAGACACATAGAACTCTATCTTTGTGGTAAGATGTGTAACTGCCTGTTTGACCTCATATGTAAAGTTTTCTGTGTTTTCTGAGCTATTGAAGATGATTACGATTCAATTAAATGTTTGCTATGTTGAATTTTGCACAACTTCAGGTTCCTGAATGTTCCAACTTCACATATTTCCATGAGCTGCTCCACATTCTGACCCTGGCAGCCACATCCCCCCCGGGGTCATATCAGATTCAAAAATGCCTCCGCGGATCTTTTTTTTTGCCCTCCGCATACATTTCTATTATTGTTGAAGAGAAGTAAGAATAACAGTCATGTTTCAGCTTGTTCCCAAAGTGTTAAGTCAACAAAACCTAGCAGTTAACACTACTGTATACATCCAGGGGCCGGCCCTGCACATTTGTCAAGGGAAACAGGGGTGACGCCGCTGCGCATGTGTGTGTGTGTGTCATGAATATGTGAGAGCAAAGGCAGGAAATACCACAATTCACTGGCAATGAGTGCTGATGATGGCTTGTTTGCATTGTGTGTGTGTGTGTGTGTGTGTGTGTGTGTGTGTGTGTGTGTGTGTGTGTGTGTGTGTGTGTGTGTGTGTGTGTGTGTGTGTGTGTGTGTGTGTGTGTGCATGCGTGGTTCATAAAGTCAGTGGACAGATCATGTGGATGTGAATTTGTTGGTGTGAGAATTATTGTGTGTGTGTGTGTGTGTGTCAGTGTATTTACTACAGAGAGTTCTTTGCCACACACATTGTTCCCTGGTAAATAGAAGCCTGATGATTGATTATGGCGGGTTTCTTTCTCATGAATCAGGTTTTATTATAGTGTGTTACACCAGGCAACATGCAGTACGCCACTGTCATATTCGCAGCCACATATGGCGAAACCCCAAGACACATGACAACCATTCACATCCCATAAAAACTACTGTTGGCCAATAACAGTTCAATTGGAAGAACTCCCATTCCAAGTTCTACTTTTCTGGCACTTTTCTAATAAAAAACAGATGTTTTCGCTTCTCTCTCTCTTGTAAATTCAGCCGGATTCTAAAAAGCCTAATTCCATTGTGTTAATGTTGAAGCTTTGTTGGAAAGTAAGAGGAAGAACAGGATCTCCACCCTCAGACTCCAGTTGTTCCTCTTTGAGTTCCAGTTCTGTAACATTCCTTTCTGCATCTCACGTCAAACGTCCTGAATCGCCGTCGTGGCCTTTAATGTTTGGAAAACATTTTTCTGTCAGCGTCTGGTGGCTCCATCAATCTCTCTTGTCTCCTTTCATCTCCTGCCCCTCTCCGTCTGTTTGTCCCTCCATCTCACCGACAGCATCCCTCTCTGACTTCCTGCCTGAATCTTGACCTCTGCACGTTTCGTCGCTGACAGAAGCCAGACCTCGCTGTCGCCTCCATCACTCACTACCTGAGCAGAAACACCAGCAGACTGGAGACACGCCAAGAAGTGTATACACACGGCGTTTCCTTTCATTGTCCATCCAGCAGAGGGTCAGCCTGGTAGATAACATGTCCGGTGTGAAACACATATCTGTTATTGTTAATCTAAGTAATCTCACATGTTAGACTAACTAGTCAGAGTCTAATGATGTGAACTCCTCCCTCAGATATGTTGACACTGTTAGTTTGCACCACTTGCACTTTGCAACGATGTGTTAGTGGAGTTTTTGTGTGCAAACGTCTTCGTAACAACCCCCACAGAGAGTGATAGCAGCAGTGCAGTCAAGGCGAAAGAGCAAGTTTTTCAAGTCCAACAAAAGCAAACTCATTCGCCTCCGAATGCAACGTGTCACTGGCGGTGTTGAGAGGTGGAACGCAGCTGCAGTTCTAAAGGCCCAAATACATGAACTCTTATCATCAATATCATTTGCATTGTTTGTGTTATTACTAGAAAACAGCAGAATCAGACCTGCAGAGGCGACGCTGCCGTCTGTCTGGTGTTGACTGGTCCAGCTCAGATCTGCTCACACAGATTACTGGGATCTCATTAGGAATATCAGCTTTATTATCCTGCAGGAAGAAATTATCAGATTGATTGTGCAAGTGAGAAGAAACTCAGTGATCATTCTGCTCATGTTAAGTGAGTCATGAGTGATCTGATTTCTTCAGGACAGTACTTGACCGCAGAGGTAGAAAAGCTTCTTTATATGGACCCTGTGATGTCATCAATCAGTATAATGATATAATGTCCATGCAAGAATCAGCTGACATATTAACTGGCATTCAGACCCTGTACTTACGTAATAGTAGTAAATGTAAAAATACTCCATCACCAGTAAATCTATATATATATATACACAGTGTATATATATGCATAATTACACAATGTGTGTCAATGTGTGTAAAAATTATCCAAATGTCTTGTGTTGAATGTGGAATAAATATCTTGAATTTGATCACTGTTCTCTTCTTGTGATTTATTTTCATGATGTTACATTAAGAAGTATTCAGCTATAGCAACTATTTCAAAATACTCCATTGCAAGTAAAAGTACCGCTAAAAATATTATTGACATGAAGATAAAAGCTATGAATTATTGTGTGCAATACAGGCTTTAAGTACTTGTTCTGCAGGTGTGTGTAACCGATTCATTCAATCATTTTGGTCACATTTCTTTGTAATATTAGATCATTAGAGTGAGTGTCATTACTTGTTTCTGATTGGAGGGTTTCAGTGTGTTACAGCCGTCCCCGGTGTCCCCGACTCGCTGTCCTGAATGTAGGAACTTTAAAGTACATGGAAACACAGCAGTGCTGTCAGTGCCTGAAATTTCTCCATGACTATCAGATGAATTGTAAATAAATCCTGCACAGACATTCACGATCACCAGAAGAGGAAGCCTGAACATGTAGTACCTGACAGATGGTTTATAGGTGTGCACAATAAAATGTTTAGACTTGTTGCTTTATCCTCTCCGTTCACACGTCCCTCACAGCCCGTTGTTAAACACTCGCTAGTCGTATCAGAACAAATCTCAGAAGTAGTTCATCTCTGCAGCTGTGGTTTGGACAAGCGTCGTCCTCCGTGCATGCCTCTGTGTGCCTTCCTACTGCTGCAGACTGCATTAATGCAAGATGTGAAAGATTAAAAGAAATACGTAGGAAATGTCGAGTTATGCCCAGACAATAGTGCAGCAGGAAGTGTGTGACAGGCTGTGTGTGTGTGCACCAGAGAGGAAATCCAGACACATGGAGCCAGCGAGCAGCAGTGGACGTGTGCTCTCGTCTCAAGGCTAAAAAAATTAGTTAGTCTTGAAAGAGTGTTGGATTGTTGAGGATTGGGAAATATGCCATCTCCCCAAATCATGCTTTTCTGATTGCAGGCAGGAAGGACAATCAGACCCTGACAATGTGGCCTTCTGTCACCAGCAGCAGCAGCGTGCATCCTGAACTCTGTCATACCCAAACAAGAGCAGACTGGCAAACAAAAACCACAAGCGCTCACTTCCCAAGTACAGTCTGATAATAATCTGAATCGGCAGCCATGTGGCAGCAGAAATAGGCCAACGATTTGGAGTCAAGTGTTCCAGTTTGGAGAGACATGAAGTGACTCCTCAATGCACCAGGCTTCTCTTCGCTCTCATTTGCTCCCTCTTCCCTCCGTTTCTCTTCTCTTCTTCCTCCTCTAAACTTGACACATATGTGCACGCATGGAGAAGCTCAGGCGCAGTGACACATCACATTTACATTTTTCGTGGAACAGTTGCGGATTCCAATATCTGAGGCGGAGATACGGTGTGACAGAACAGAGCGGAGAGATTGATACGCTGCCATGTATGTATGAACAGAACCGGCGACTGCCAAGGGCTCCAATTTGGAGAGACATAAAGTATAAACTCCTCCAAAGTTGTTCTTTTTTTTCCTTTCATACCCACTCCATCGCCATCTGCTTCAATAAGCAGACAGCCACAGTGAGAAAACTGCATTTACAAAATAAAGTTACTGTGTGTGCTGATATTCCTGTTCCTATGAGGACCAAATACGATAAGATAAGAAAGAAAGAAGAAAGTCTGCAGAGTCCAAAAAGGCCTTGGATGGAAAGAGCACTCGCTCTGTAGAGACATGTATGTGTTTGTGTGTGATACGTCAAGAACTCAGGCTGACGTGTTTAGCTGTGGAACCTGCTTATGCCCTTTAAATGGAGTGTTTTATGTTTCTCCCTGTCAGGGTCAGTGCACGCAGAGTTACGGGCTGTCGCTACATCTGTGTGCGTGCATTGAGGGGGACGAGGCAGTGGATGGCTTTAATATTAGCCTCATTGATGATGGTGCTCATGATGATGGATTGGTGGAGATGGGTGGAGGGAGGGGAGGAGGGCGGGAAGAAGAAGAAGAAGAAATAGAGACAGAGCTTGCATAATTGGACTGAGGAATGTCCCTTGTCTGCACCTGACTGTCTGTTCGTGCGTCTGTCGACACGCCGTCCAATCAGCCGTGTCCTTCGTTCGGTCCTGCACCCAATCAACCACCCCACCCCACCTACCCGACCCCCACCCCCACCCCCACCCCCCGGTCTGGACGTGCAGTCATTTGAGAGCCAAGCTGTAATCATATAGGTGTTTTTCTGTTCGTTGGCTTCACGTCACACACACACACACACACACACACACACCGAGAAGACTGGACGAGGAGCCTGTGATTGCCCATCAGGAAGCGGTGCCGGTGCCGGTCGTACCGTCTCACACTGAGCTCTCCTCTTCTCTGGTTTCCTCTTCCTGCAGCTCATCCAAGACTTTATGGCTTCTTTAATGACCCTGTGATATTGTGAATCTTTTGTTTGGGACTCTAGTTTACAGAGTTGTAACCATCCAGCTGAAGAAAGTCTGTTTCATCCTCCCGTCTGTCTTGAAGAGTTGAGGAGCTGTTTTATTGATGAAACCATCCAGTAAATGCTTTATGGCCTTGTCATGTTTTTTACGCGTTCTTTTGCAAGTTTTTGTGTGCAGCTCCGAGGCTGCTGAGCCATAAAGCTCACAGCTCTGTGTGCTCGCTGCTGCATGGACGCTTCATTCTGAAGAGCTGAAGAGCTTAAAGAAATGTCACAATGTAGGTAATACGTGCATATAAGTGAGTTACAGCTGTCCACTAACACTGAAGCACCTGGTGATCTGATGAATCAAGGGTGGGGAACACAATGACACCAATAAAATATGTTGTGTATGCTGACATAACTTTATTTACTGGAAGGTGTGTGCATGTCTGTGCAATGAGGGATTAATACTTGTGGTTTATTTAATCTTAATGAACTGCTTATTTACAACCTGCATGATCATTTAATTCAATTAGTTTCATGACCAGTCTTTAAGGATGCTACAGTTGTAATTACCATTGAGTGTAATGTCAATATAATGAATTAAGAAGCTGGAATTGACCCTTAAAGTTGCTCTAATCGTGTGTTTTATTGTGTTGCTGGTGTGGTGATGAACCCACGGAGAGTTATCACCGTCTGCATGGAGCCCAGTGGGACTGAGAGCAACCTGCCCAGAATCAAACAACAGAGAGACGAAGGTAACAGCGAGCTGGTGATCAGAGAGGATCTGTGGGGCTGCAGTCCAACGTTAGATAGGTTTTATAATGACTTGTATGTAGAGAGTCATTTATCTGAAGATAGATGCACGCAGGTCTGTAGCCGGGATTTCTTAAAGCTTTGTTTTCCTTCTCAGCAGAATGTCTTCTTGTTAACAGTCTGTATTCAATTATTCAGAAGTATTCTCTTCTTTTCCAAACCTTCACCAAATTACCAGGAAATCAGAAGACTCATGTTTTATTCACGTCTTGGACCCAGTCGTGACTCTGGCTCGACCCCCTTCAGGACTTGGACTGCTCGACAAGCTCTTGAAACTGGAACATGAAGCTGCTTAAGAGACTTTCCAGAATTGCTGGAGACTAAAACCAAGAGGAAGAGGAAGATGAATGCTGGACGAAGATTCAGCCAGATTTCTGACACTTCTTCTCTGTTTCTGTTTAAGAACAGTTAACACATGAGGAGAACGTTATAAGGTGGGAAGATGTGACTGTTGTGTTAACTACTATCACTTGATCTCACAGCTCCGTCTCCTCCTCTTCGCCTCCTCTTCGCCTCCTCTGACCTGCTGTTGAGTTTCCATCAGTTTGAACTTTTGAAATTAAATATGGTGACAAAGTGAGAAGAGAAAGAACAAGGCACCCAGAGGAGGTCTGATGAGAGGAGAAGGGGAGTGTATTAGATTAATAATGTGTCTGGTGGCCCTCAGGCTGAGGGAGAGAACCAGACAGACAGAGACGCAGGAAGAGAGAAACAGGAGCGAAGGAATCGAGATGGAGAAGACCAGAATAGTGTTTTCCATTATTCCCCCTCCCGTTCACGCTCCAGCGCCGGCCGGGCCTCCGACAGCGTGACTCGGCGGTGGTGAAAACACCCACTCCTACAATCAGCGGCGGAGGAAAACAACCCTGCCAATTTGTTACCTGACTCGCCGCGGCAACTCGTAGCCCCGCTTTACTGCCCGCTGCAAAGTGCCTTTTAACAAGCCCACGGGGTGATGAAGTGAGAAGTGTGTGTCGCCGTGCTCGTGCACAGGATGTGTGGTGGGACAAGAAGAAGTGTGTGTGCATTCGGTTTTCTTGATTCTCCTATCAGATACGAGTTGAATACACACTCGTGCATGCATAGTGTGTGTGTGAACGGGTTTAAGTGTGTGTGTGTGTGTGTGTGTGTGTGTGTGTGTCTCCTGTCTTGTTTTCCTCTAATTGCTCAGGCTTGTCTTAAGGGAATGTGATACTTGACCCTGTTGGCCGTTTAATGTTGGTGATCCTTTTACACTTGCTGGAGCTGCAACAAAACCCCATTGAAGTGCATCACACACACACACACACACGTCACACACACACACACACACACACGTCACCCACACGCCTCTCAGATCTGTATCTGCACTTTCAATAAAATGTTTAAACTTGTACTGCAGGAGGGCGATTCGGGGGGATGAGCAGATAAACGAGTTACGGAACAAAGAACGAAAGGAGGGTGATGAGGAGGAGGAAAAGAAACAGACGAAGAAGGAGGGCAGACTCTGCATCTTCCACATTACTCATGAGTGAAATATGCGTTGGCTGGAGAGAGAGAGGGAGAGGTAGGGAGCTAACGAGGCGAATCACCGAGCGGTGCCAACGCTGCCTTTTAGTGCGGATGAAATTACCCTTTTCTCTTTTCTTTGTCTCCGCTCGTTTTCTTCCGCCTTAATAGCGCTCATATGTTGAGTGTACGAACTTCAAGGGTGACGCGACACATTCGGCCAGTATCTTGAATTTCAATCCCTCCTGCTCCGAGGCAGTAAACCTGAGATGATGGCTGGTTCTCCTGCTCTCCTTCTGGTCCTCTCTGACTCCGAGTGCTGCTGGCAGCTCTAATTTGAGTTATGTCTGACAAACTGTAGACAGTGTTTTGATGTTTTTGAGAGCTGCTTTAGCTCTTTTTTCCAGGTAGGAAATGAATCCCCCGCCAATAAACCTGGGGAGAGCTGGCGGGCACGTCTCTTCTTGTTGTTGGTCATGTCTGCGGAAACGTTTTGGATTTCCAACATGTCGTTAGTTCAGGACCAGAAGGAAAACGTTAATTATTTAATCATTTTTGACATCAGTAAATGTGATGTGAAGAAGTTCACACTCATTGTCTTGAGCTTAGCTTTGTATAACAGCTTCCGATCGGATATTAATGATCAGTTATTGGCCTTTAGGAGCTGCAGGGTCGACGTCTGTGTCTGTGTGGTCACATCCAGAGTGCAGACGTTCATCCGATCGCTGACGGAGACTCTAGCAGGCAGTCGGTCTGTACGCAGAGCAGGTGAGAGGTCAGCTCCAATAACAGCAGCAGCAGGGAAGAACTGAGTAAAGAACCAGGCCTGCAAGGAAACTCAGCACGCCATTACTGGGCTCTGTGGTTTTAGCTGTCCACCATTTTATAGAGGGAACAATTGCTTTTCAAAATGTTGACTTTGAAATCTCTCAACGTTTGGCCTGCGACATCAAGAGAAGTCATTGTTGGCAGGACGACATCTCCTCATCAGTGCTGCCAATTCATGTAAAAGAGCTAACATGCTCAGTTCATGTGACTCAGAGGAGACTCTAATGGTGTCAGGCTCGTTATTGAGGGGACTTGATTGACGTGGGCTCAGGAAGTTGGCCCCCGGTCTGGTACCATTTGCTGCTGGCGCTCTCGTGGCTCCGAGTTGCTGGTAAGTAGTGATTACTGAGTTGGCCGGAGCAGCAGCTGTATTAGAGTGAAATGTGCCAATGTGGCCCTGGAGAACACACACTTAATGACACGGGGAAACGCTGCCCAGGTTCACCCACATCGCAACGTCTGGAGTGCGTGTGGGTGGAACAGAGAGGGAGGCAGGTTGAGAACACGTTAATACTGGGGGCTGTCAATCAATTCAAATAATTAATACGACACACTGTGATTAATCTTGAGTAGTTTTATTGAATAGTTTTCTGTCTGGTCTGTAACTTTAACTGAAGTTATTAAAGCTGAAATGAATCATTGATGAAACATGAAAGAGAAGATCAATTAAAGAAGTTTTTATTCACAGTAATGATGAGTTGGACCTTTGCAACAATTAAGTGAGAGATGTGTTTTTCAAAGTGAGGTTTTCTTCTTTGTGTGTGTGTGTCTGCAGAATAACATCAGTCCATTGTCTTGAGATTATCATCCTGTTGCCTGTTTGGTCAGTAGAATAAACACGTGTGCACGATTCAATTATAAATGGGGATTATAGAAGCGGATCCTTGAGGTTCTTACAGGGGCTCCATGTGACCTTTACATGTATAGTTTGGATGAAACAGGATGTATTAAAGCTTCAATATAACAAAGAAATAGTGAAAAGAAAAGCCTGAAGTGTGCCTGCATGCAAATATTAACAATACCATTAATCGTACAGTCGACCTGCAGCATCACACCTGCACAGGTACAACGAGTCTGTTGTCTCTGAGGACAAAAGAGGTTCTGGAAAACAAAGTGCCATCAAAGTTGCATGAAGCATTTTATGAAATGTTACCAAAGTTTCAGTGTGCATGCAAGTGTGTGTGTGTGTGTGTGTGTGTGTGTGTGTGTGTGTGTGTGTGTGGGCAGTGACTGAGCTGCCACTCGCTCCATCCCACTTTATTCCTTTCAGCCTGTCTGGCTTTTTAATGAACGGAAAGAAACACTTAGAAAGCAATATGAGCGAGCAATTACCATTAACAAAATATAATCCTAATGGTTTCTGCCTTCATTAAACTTCACAGACGAGTCTGCCATGTCAATTTTTTTTGAATCATTACCCACATGTCCCCCCCCATGCTGTTTTTATTCCTTCCCTCCCTCTGTAGGAGTTGTCCTGATGGTCCGAAGCCAAGCCGCCGCCTTGGGTAAGCATTATCTGTATTGCTGTAAAGCAGATGCACCGCCAGCGAAAAACACAAGTGAGATAATATAATGAATGAGGGTGACATAGCCTCCTCCCTCCATCCCTCCCTTCCTCCCTCCTTCTTTTCTCCACCTGTCTCCCGGCGTCTATCGGAGTCGGCCCCGGGGAGTGTTGAGGCATACATAAGAGGAGGAGTGTTTTCTTTTCGGGAAAGGGAAGGGGATCGATATCTCTCGTAATCGTCCTCTCCACGTTGACATTTCTCTGCCTCTCCTCAGAGGCCGTTTAAGCGTTGGATGAATAAAGCTGTCACAGCCCATTCCACCCCTCGTCCTCTAGAACCCCCCCCACCCCTGGCAGCCTGCCCGAGCTTCCCTCCATCATCCAGCTGCGCCATTGGCTTGGTTTGCCTCTGACAGTGACTAATGGAGCTCTGTGATTGGTCGAGGTTGACGTAAGGGCTGATGGATTGCCTTTGTTGATTGGCCCCAGATAATTAGGGACCTTTTGAGACAGGCTGATAGATGGGTTAGCCCCGCCCACTTCCCTCCCTCCCGCCCTTGGATACGAGCTGCTCCAAGTGATTTGTCTCATGGTGTTTTCTGGTTGTGTTAGCCTCTAATTAAAAGGACCTAATCAAATGATCAACATTGGCACGTCTCAGGGGAATTGCACAGCAGTAACTTCGCTCTTCAGGCTCTTCCAAGTGATCAAACAGCATCAAACATTAACTGGATTAAATCTGATGTATTGTCGTGGGGTGACCACTGCCTGGCCTCACTGTGGCCTCTGAGGTTTCATCTCCAAGAGACTCGTCCTATGATAGTATGATGGTATTGAATCTAATGACATTGATTTATCCTCCTGGGATCAGAAAAGGTTGTCTTTGGTGCTCACACCCATGGACCGAAGCCGTACACAACTGGAGACACCCCCCCCCCACACACACACACACACACACACACACACTTCCTGGGAGGGCAACTTCTGAATCTCCTGGAGAGTTTGATTGAAGATGGCCAGACATCTGCGGTTGAGGTGGTGAGGGGATGGAGGTTCGTTCCACATCTGTACGGGGCTGAAGTGACGGCTGAGTGACAGCAGAGGGAGAGAACTTTATTAGAGTTTGACAGCTCACAGGTGATTGGCTGGATGAAGGCGTGGCAGGCTGTGATTGGACGAAGAGGGTGGAGCTTAGTTACATTGACCTTTATTAAGAAAATAAAGGCATATTTCTAAATTTTTTAAATACATCCAGACATAGATGATGTTTATAGTTGCGGATGTGTTTTTAATAGAAAACAGTGCTAGTATTGTTTAATCTTATTTATATGTTTTTGTCAGTGCCGTCATGTTAAAGTTGATCAGTTCAGGGGAAAGAAAAGCTTCCCCCAGTACAAATCAACATCAGCACCCAACTGGTCATGTTGATCATCTTTTCTCGCTGCCGTCTCGTCCACATGGTTCGACTATTGCGTTCCTATTATGGAATATCTCAATTATCTGAAAGTTAACTTTGGATCGTAGGTATACGGTTTGAGATATTTAGTTTAATTTAATTGAAACCACACTGTTTTTCCTCGATACCATTTGGTTATTAGCAGATCATAAAGCTCTGATGACATAATGTGGTCAGCCTGGTCTCACTCTGGTTTCCCCGAACACTCTCTCTCTCTCTCTCTCTCTCTCTCTCTCTCTCTCTCTCTCTCTCTCTCTCTCTCTCTCTCTCTCTCCCTCTTCCCGTTTTCTCTCTCACTTCCTCGCCCTTCGGTCGATCGAGTGAGCGCTTGAATTCCTGCGCCACCCGTTGCAATAACAGTTCAGTGCTTTAAGAAAACTCTTCTAACCACAAAACTCCCTCCACATCTCCACTCTCACATTACCCCCCCCCCCCCACACACACACACACGCCAAGAATTTTGGCTGTTTTGCAA
>CAAKHC010011036.1:3310-14632 GCA_901007825.1 Macroramphosus scolopax
TGTTTACAATGACAGAGGGAATTAATCTGATTAAAACAGTCTGGCAGGTAATGATACTCACTGTTACAGATAGCCGAGTGTTCTACCCCCTATGGAGAAGAAACAGACAATACAGATTCATTATTGTCTAAAGGTTGGCACAATGATAGTATTTTAACATTTCTAATGTATTCAAATGTATATTTTGATACTGTAAAAACCAGCTTTGTTTGACTGTAATCTTCAATCTCCTGAATGAACAGGTCAGGGTGCTGAAATGCTTCCTCAATCTTAGATGTTTCATACCTCTGGCCTGCAGGTTTGTGTATAGCCGATCCATTCGATGCACTTTGAGAGAACCAGAGAGTCGATGCTGTTCTCCAAAACCGGCCCATCTTGTTTTGAGTTTTGATTTGCCAACACATGTTTCTGTAGCAAACAAACAGAAAAGTTACAAATACTGCAAATGTCAGCCACATGTCGTATTTTGTCATTTCTAACATTGAGTGTTATAAATCAAGCCACTGTGCTCCATTCAAGGCCCTGCGACTGTGAACGTTGATCTATTGGCATTTCTGTCCACCTTTGCTTCTCTTACCGTGAAAGATCAAAACATCTGCCATGCCAAATATGGGAAACACTGAGACTTTCTGACTCACGGTCTTATTGGTCCAGTCGAAGTGGCAGTCAAATGTCTCGACATCGGGTTACATTGTTGATGCTGTATGTTGTTTGGTCCTCATCCGGAGTGACAGTGCATTTTATGTCCTGTGGACTGCAAAGTGGCAGTGCACAGCCACCTGGGGGGATAATGACATATCACCAGAAGATTTGGTTATTAATGACTCTTCTCTGCTGGAAATGCAATGTTTAGTTCATCATTATATATTATGGTATATAACTGTGACTGCTATCATGTATCATTTGAGCATCTGGATGTTTCTTACGGTTGCTCAAATATAGAATGGGATTCAAACATTCTTTCATCAATCTTCTTTACGTTCACAGTAATGTGACACATTACATAAGAAATATACATTGTTCATTACCACTGACTCACAGAGAGATACCCCCCCCCCCCCTCAGAAAAATAAAGAGGAAATCCAAAAATAATAAATCTGCCATTCTAACTTTTATCATATGATTGTTAATTTACTTTCTATTTAACTGAGCTGCTGTAGCTAACGTCGGTAATGTTTGATTGATAAGCAACATGATAAGTTTAGCGACGATTAATATTTCATTTTAGAATATTTGCCCCGGCGACATTTATCGGAAGAATTAACGGCATTGAAACGACCAGCAACCAGCAACAAGTCATAGCAGGTCACAGCAGGCAGAGATACAGTATTATTAATCATCCTTACGTACAGTTTCCTTCAACAAACTGACATGAACTTACTGTGGTTCAAACACTGAGCACAGATGTTTAACAGCTCAGTCTTGTATTCGACTGGGCGCATTTCAGACTGACTTCAATTAGAAGTAACAACAAAACTTGACTCACATAAAATCAGGCACCACTGCACTTCGAGCATCATCCCTGGTAGTCTTCCTCTGCCGGTATCACCTTCGCAACAACGAAGCACAACCGAGTGTTGAAAGTTGATCAAAAGTAACAAACTTCCGAAAGAGGTCAGCACATGTTTCCCCCAAAGTCACATTTACACCAGTAGATCACGAACCAGATTACTATCGACTAGTACTGATATGAATACATACGGGTATATTTAACAGTTCAAAGCAACACTTGTTCTAAAACAATCTGAAGTTGGTCTCTGAATGTGTCGTCTCCAGGGGGTTTCCCTACCTGGAATCAGTGCGCAGCGATGCCGCAGGTCCGCCTGCTGATGCCGGTCAGGTCTTCAGGAAGAAGATGATCCACACCCGGAAATAATGTTAAGAAACAGCCGAAAGGTTGTTGCGTCAGATGTTCCTAGAGTTTCGCGAGCGAGCGACTCCTTGAAAGTTATTATCCATGTGGTGGTCTATTTTTTATTATTAGACTTTATTAATAACAATTGAATTGTTACCTTATTTCAAACACAAAAAGGTCTGGGTATAACCATGTTTTCTTCCAGACTATATGAATATAAAGATTATTCCGAACAAATACAGAGGGAGCTCTACTAATTGTGCCTCTCTGGAGGGATTGTTTTTTTTATACTCAAAAAGGATCTGAATTCCCTATTTTATATACGTTTATTCTTATTTATTATTTATTATTATTATATGGAATTGCATCAAAGACAATAGTAAATTATCTTTGGACTACAGGAATGTTTTATTCTGATAATAATTCATCATAAGTAAATAAATGACCTTCCTTGTTAAACCCATTTCCTTAGAAACAATTATTTGTGTTTCAAACATATATCCTGCCTGTTTCAAATATTTGTGAGGGGGGGATTTATGTTTACAGACCAAAGACCAGCATAAAGTAATTGTTCAAGAAAAATTGTAGCGTTTGACAGGAAACTTTTGTATACTGTGATTACACCAAAGAATGTTATTTATATTTTAACTGCACCATACCACTGAATGTTAAAATGTTCCTTATTTTCATTTGTATCCCAAGTGAACTGACCAAATATAACGACAACAATAACGTACAAAGGAGGTTGTACAAAGTATGAACTTGAACAACGCACGAAACGCTACGTCTCCTCGCTGCGCACGTTCTGGTCACCTGTGCGCGCGGCCAGCACAAGTTCATGAAGCTGCGGGTGGACAAACATTTGGAGTTGCTGGTTTTTCGAAAAGAGGTGAGTTTCTTTTAGTGGTCGTAGTGTTTGGTGAGTGGTCGTAGTTTTTGGTGACATCAGTGAGATAAGTTTGATATAAATTTTGCAGTTCACTTCGTATGGTCAGTGAGTCGTTAACAGTTCGCTGAAGTTATGCTGCTAGCTAGCTAGCTAAAATGCCCTGTCGAGGATTTCTGTCGTTCATAGCCGCCTTCATTAGTTGATGTTACCCTGGCCTGCTTTTATCATTCCAGGGTTCCAGGGTTCCACCTTCATCTAAGTTCATGAACGATGTGCTTTTCAATCCCCGCGCTTTTTTTAGTGTTTGGACTTTAGCTCGGAGATTTCTTTCTATTGACAGCCAATGTGGGCGGCGACACCGAGCACATTACTATTCATAACAATGCAAGTCAATGTTAACATTACACATTCTCCTGGTTAACAATTTCAGTTGTGTTACAGCTAAGGTTGCTTTTCTCCAAAAAGCAGCCAGTAACAACCGTCTGAAGTTTGAAATTAAACAATGGAATCACATGGCGAGTTATTTTCAAAAATTGTCGCCCGCGCTACGTCATCGAGCAGCCGAGCTAACATTGGCTTCAACAAACAGGTTTGAGCAACTTAATGTAGCTAACTCAAATGATGATTTGTTGATAGTAAAATATCTGAAATTGTAACTTGACATCATTTTAAATTTGTACTACTTTCGTAAATCCCCAGGTACTGTTTATATTAGGATTTAAGCATAAAACCGACGACATAAGTAGCTTGAAACTGGGCATATTTACCTGCATAAAGGAGGTTAGTTTTCCAACCTGTTGATTTGTCTGTGGGTTAGCGGGATTACGATCAAAACTACAAGGCAGATGTTTTTGTGAAAATGTGTCTTTTTAACATCTTTGGATTCAATGCAAAATGTTCCTTTGTAGGTTTAATCATGTAACGTTTATTGATGAGAGCTTCAAAGAATTAGTACAACACTTTGCAGTTAATCGGAATATGCTTTCTATTTCTCATGTGTACACAGACGTTTCAGAGAATGTCTGGTCATGGAAAATTTGCCTGACATTCTTGGAAAAGTCCTGGAATTTTATTGTTGAAAATGTGAATGAACCCTGTGTAAATGTAATCACACGACAAGGTTATCATTCACCTCTAAGTAAAATAGTTTTGTGAATATTTTTGATCCAGCTTCGTCAATTTGATTCATTCTTAAGGACATTTTGGGCATTTGCTAAATGATTTATTCCACAACATTATCTAAATTTCTGTCCTTTTCAACAGGCATGGATGTAAACAAAGAGTTGCGGAGCAGCGTTTTTGACAGGCTCAGTACAGAAGAATCCAAACGGTTGAAACCTCAAAGTTCAAGGATTGTAACTAGTGACCACAAGGCCAACCTGCATCACCTGAGAGGGTGTCCTGATTCATTTATTAATTTACAAGTTCAGGTAGCAAACAGCAGTGCGACAAAGAGGAAATTGGATGATTCCGGTCTGGAATTCAGCTATGAAACTCCAGCAAAGAAGTCCTCTAGTTGCAGCACTCTGTCCCCAGACCATGGCTGCGTCCTGGACTACTGCAGCTCTCCTGAGAAACAGGGCCCGTTTGTTTTCAAGGAGAAATTAGTTGTGGTTGATCCCAGGCAGCACACTTCTAGCAGTAAAGACATTGCATCTCCTCTACCAAACGTGAACAAGGTGCCTCGCAGGTCATGTCCAAAAAAGAGAAGAATTTCCTTGACTACCAGACGTTGTTCCAGAAGTCAAAGGTACGTGAGTCGCCCTAAAGCGGAGCAGGAACACCATATCAGAAATGAAGTGGAAGTTTTGGCCATGGCTTGGTGTTTGTAAGTCATAGAGTTCTAACTTGTGTAATTCATAATGTTTAGAACTTAATGTTTGCATGCAAAACTATGATGTTCAAATTAACTTTCCATCAGTACACAAGGTCACTGATTAATACCATGCTATACTTTTTCAGCAAAGAAGAGCCCTGCATACCTAGAGATGATGAAGAAAATCTTGTGTAGTAGAATGTTATTCATTTGGAGATAATGTCTATTACAGGCCCGTGATCTACGACACGGAGGAGGATTGGCAGCGTGAAAAAAGGCATTATGTCCACTCAGTCATCAGACACATGAACAAGTCTTTCGGTGCTAGTCAAGGTACAAATGTGGATCTAGAGAACCGTCTACATTGATGGTTTGATTTTTGGAGACTATGTTCAGATCATTTCCCTGTGCTTTGCAGCAAACCATGCACATCTCATGAAAAAAGATAGATCAGACTCCTCTTGTCTGGATGACACTCTTTTGGAGCCACCTGTGAGATGCTCGTCTCACGGTGGCTGCTGTAAACTGTTGAAACATGGTCACGCCAAATATAAAGCAACAGGTTCCTCGATGCAAACCGGCTGCGCATGCAGGCACAGTGGCCCTGGTATTAGTTGAGTTGAATAAGTAAGCCTGGGAAGTTTGATTTATTGTTGCTGTTCATCAAACATAATTAACTTTGAACGTAACAACACCTCGATGAAGCTCTCGGCTGCACAAACGCATCACAAAACCTGTTAAAGGTCCTTTTGTCTCTTTCTGAAGACGTCTCGACTGAACTGCTGTACCTGATGAAATGTGTGGCCGGAAGACGGTGGCAGCATCCCTCTGACCTCACACGCAGGTAGATCATTCCCCACGTTTATTTTATCAGTTATGAAGGCAGACCTATTCAAACAATGTTAAAATACAAGACTCATAATGTGCTTATACTTTCAGGAACTACCAAAGACGATTTGGCAACATGGTACCAAACATGACGCTCCACAAGTGGCAGACCAGGAACTCTAGAACACATAAGCGCTATTCCAAAGTCCCAAAACTGTTTGAAAGGAGTCCGGTTAGGCGAAATTAAGACTTGAGGCCTTCTTCATTTTAAGCAGACGGAAGAGGAAACCTCATTGTCATTGTTTGCACTGTTTTTCTGTGTGATGTGTTTTGTGTTTGTTTTTGCTTTTTAGAGTTTTAGAAAAAATGTAGCAACACTTAACTATGCATGTAACCTATGTGTGGACATTATTGCATGTTTTATGGGGTTTTGATATTCTGGAAATGATGCAAGGAGACGAGCACTCAAGGATCTTAATGCGTTGCCTTTTCACTGTATTTCAATCTAAACCAGTTGTGATCATTTTGTACTTGTTATGAATACATAGATATCTGGGTATAATTAAACATTCCAGGGCTGTGAAGAGTTTACTGGCTTCCAGTGTGTTTTTCTGACCTCACAGCAAAATAAAAGGAGTTGTTAACAGAGCTCATCCTGAAGAATTTACATACGTAAGAAGCTAAGAGGAAGAAAAAACATTTTCAACAGACTATTTCAAACTTCATATAGCTCGAACATTATGGAGTCACCAGTCGGAAGTGCTTCATCTTACCTTGATGAGCCATCAACTATTTATTGAACTTAGGAACTTAAAAGTTTGAACTAATTTCCTTCATTCTTTCTCTCCACCTCTCTATTAGGGACACATGAGGAGGGAGAAGGGGGACAATTTCGAGATTCTCTTAAAACACGTTAACATTTTGTCAAATGAGGCTTGAAAATTGAATTAATCCAGCTGTTGCGCTCTGATTTTAAACGCTTCCTGAGAAGCTCACAGCGAATTCGACTAATTGAAAAGTAATTATGGGTTTTATGAGGTGTGATTCCAGGTTATGAACAGCAGAGGTCAGACTTGTCATGGAAACCAGATAAAAATAATCTTTGAAAGCAAGTAACAAGTCATACTTTGTATTTTTTTTAATATGGGGTCACTCGTCTATCGAGGCATTAGAGGTACTACGTTTGTCTGAGAAAAATAAGCACATTAAAATCCTAAATGGAAAGTTTGGTGCAAACCCGACCCGACATGGTTCATCCTCTGGTGAGCATGAATGGATGTGCCCGGTAGATTTTCAGATCTGTTGCTCAGGAAGTGTTGAATGAAGAAGCGGATGGAGCGACACGCTGGAGCGACGCAGCTGACCAAAGATCAATATTGATGCATTGTGTTAGAACACTGAAGAAAGCAAGAATGATCAACAACTGATTGATTCAATATGACTTCCTCTTGTGTATTCAACCTCAACAGAAATTATTCTGTGGGAATTTGAACAGTGAATCAATGTCACCTCGTAATCTGGGACTATGGGGGATTTTATGACTCAGGTTAAATTGGCTTCTCCGGCTTTATAGCGCAGAACAAATCACAAGTTCAACCACACCTGAACTGGTGTTTATTCTCAATTTGTGAGACGCGCGTTAAATTGGAAATAAATCTTTTCACTGACACTACTCAGCAACACCGAGTGGTTTAACCGCATTGCAAAATACAACTACGGTATATTTCAAGGTTAAATCTCACAACTAGGCTGTTATTTTAGTATTTCAATTTGTGGAAGAACCACAATACTGTGATACCATTCAGGTCATTTATACAACGGATTTGACAGGAAGTTGAACGATTTGATGGGTGAATAAATATCACACATACACAAAGGTACTTTTATTGAAAGTTATGTAAATTCATGAATTAAATTAAATTCATATATAAACAAAATGCCAAAAAATAACTCTGGGAAACATCCCTGGCAGAAAAAGTGAATCAGTAAAGTCAATGCAACAATTTAAATTAGCATACAGTGGTTGAGTGCCAGTAAAACACATTCGCCCCCCGAAGACTTTGTTCTTTGTTCAGCAGCTTTGAATCCCAGTGGATTCATGTGGCTTGTAAACCTGATGAAAGTCAGTGAAGATCGATCTCTCCAGGTGCAAAGAGCTTCCCTGATTCTATTTATTATATTAAGTTGAGTGGAGATCAATGACGACATTCAGGTGAGTCGTGAGACGGGCGTCACGTCTTAGTTTGAAATGTGTTGGTGTAACGTCGTGCAGCCATCTACAATAAAAATAAATCCTACGTGTTTAATGTTTGAAGCAGTTGACGGAAGACATCAACATCAGTCAGAGAGGAGTCAGTAAAGCCACTTAGTCAAAGTTGTACAACAAATGAAAAGGTCCGGGGGCAGAGTGAGTACAGGCACCGTACATGGGTTTGATAGCTATCGAAATTAAATTCCCTTAACATGAAATATGTGCTTTTAAAGATGGAAGAACGTTGAGTGCAGAACGTTGCATTAGAAAAAAAAAAAAATAGGATTGTCATTTTGTTCTCATCCAGTTCTCGCTCGCTCACACACACACACACACACGCCGTTGTCCGACACATACACGCATTTCTTAAAGCTTTTATTGTCCTACAAAAGGCTGAAGCCTTGAAGCACACAGGTAGTAAGAGTATTGTTTTATACAATACGAGTACTGGTGCAGTGGTGACCCTCACCAGTGAGTTTATCATCTAATCCACCCTTATTGACCTTTACCTCACATAACTCAATAAGTCTTAGTTGCCACATTTATATGTTGTACACACACACACACTTCTTAAACATAATGTACATAAACACTTACCACAAACACATTACAAATAGTGAGTGGGTAAACAGACACAAAGAAGGAGTAATACACTGACTGTAACAAACATTAATGACTGCATGTCTTCTTGTAGAAAAGGGATCAACTGGTTTGTATTGCTTTGGCCTGTTCTGTGAGGAGCCTGCTCATGTCGCCCCTCTCTGGTCGTGTTGACGCAGACGTGCTGGAGAGCCACTGGACCGCACCGCACCATCGGTGGCAGCAGGGACAAGATGGGAAACCCTGCTGATGTCTCTCACATGTTTTGCCACTTCTACAGTTTCTCCTCATCTTTCCCTGTTCATCTCCATCATGGCGGAGGCTTCAGATTAGAACCCCAGAGAGTCTTTCTGTACTGGGAAGTCCGCGTCCTCTTGGTCCCATTTGCCCGGTGACAGGCACTCTTCAGTGTTCAAGTCCTGAGGGTTTACCCCAATGTCCAGGACCTGGGGGTTAGTGCGAGACTCAGCGAGTCTGGAGAGCAAAGGGAAAGAGACATTTGATAAATGACTGCTCGGGTGAAACATCAATTATACTTGTGATAGTTCATGACGTTGACAATGCTTGTTAACAAGAGACACACAGATGAGTTATAAACACAGTGGCACTGGCTACTAAAGCTATTCTCTTTGTGAACTCATGACAGCCCGATATGAGGCTCACTGGGACATCTTTCATCCAGTGGCATGACAGGACAGAGTACCAGGTGGGTGACTGTGAGCTGGGGACAACTTGTGATGAATACACATTAGAGGACAATGTCAGGGGAAGCTGCTCACTCTTGTTGCATCTTAAAGTAAGTCGAACAAGGTGTGTTAATGGTATGTGACCTGGACGGAAGATGCTAATGAATGTGGTCGAACACTGATCCAGACAGATGAGCAGGCTTGAAGAGTGGGTTCACTAAGGGAGAATGAGGTGGACTAGATCCAGTGAATGACACTGTTACCTGAGTAGGATTCAAAGCTATCCAGACTGCGGCTGGGGGGGTGCAAAGGAAACATCAAAAGTCAGGTAACATGTAAACTCCCAAGTACACGGATGCATGTGGCCTCGTGCTTCTGCTCAGAGCAGACGGATAAAAACGGCCTTAACAGGACTGACTTGACTCGTTCTCATGATGATCAACAGGCATGTGAGAGGCTTTGATTTCTACAGAGTACATGTACACTCCACGGCCAGCAGGTGGCAGTGCAGCCTGTATCAAAGCAACAACATGATCTGGGAGGAAACTCAAGTCAAGTGTCACAAATAATAACTTATTCAACTTGGAACATTTTGATGCTCAGGATAGAAGCCCTGAGGTCTGCAGGAGGGAAGAAAAAGGCCTGTGAAATATTTACAATCCGAGTACTGTAGGAGGTTTAATCTCTCACTGGGAAAAAAATAAAAGCATTAATCATGTTGCTCATGTTGTATCGGTCTTAAAACAAGCGCAAACATTAATCGCAGACATTAAGTGAGTTGGGTTAACACAGTGATGACATTTACTTCCCTGAAATCTAAAAACAACTAATCCAGAGCGTAATTTAATCCCCAAGTCAAGTGAACTGAATGTAATGCAAATACCCTCAGTGATTCACAGAACGGATGATTCCCCAGCTTTTCTCCTCTCATCTTCAAATACAATCATCTTATCCTGACGGACAAAATCGTCAACCTGGCCCCGGGGCCCCTGAGAATCCTTTAATTAGAGAGTATCTCCATCCATACGTACATCCCTGCTCATGCTGGAAGCCTCCTCATTAATCACAGACTGGGAGATTAACAGTGTTGGTGTGTAATTACAATGTGTGCAAACAAATAATCATCAGATAACAGAGCTGAAATGGCCTCTGAGTGCTTCATTACACAAACTGGAGACGGCTCTCCCTCCACCTAATGAAAGTGAGAGAGCCGCTGTCAGACGAGCACAGTGACTGAAAACAGCCAAAAGCAAATAAATGCACTAATGAAGGGTTGAGTCTATATGGCGGTCTAACACACACACACAGCAGTTGCACCATGCAGCCTGACAGCGGACCGCCGAAGCTAAACGCTGCGCACGGTTGAAAACGACTAAAGAGCTGATTGGTTGGTGGATGCCACACAGAGCTGGAGGAGTTCCACTCAGCAAAGAGGATTCAACCTTGAACCTGAAAATGATGAGCTGTGAACTCTTCTTATATCTTACAAGCACTGATGATATAAAGTTAACTTCTGATGCGTTTGTCCCTCAACATGTGTAATCGCATTCATGAGAATATCAAAACAGCATCTGGGCCTGAGACGAGGGTCAGCAGGTCGCACGAAAGCAGCCGACACCCCGACTGTCTTACAGCTCACGGTGAGGGCCTGGAAGCTGAGCTCGTCTCTGGGAGTGCAACAGGGTTTGGGAGAGGCAGAGTTTCCTAGGAGAACAACCCAAACCTCAGGGGGCTATTCCCAAGAGTTTCAGCTTATATGGTTGTGTTTTCATAAGGATTTTGGAAAAAACAAATCCACACTTCGTCTCACCTTGAGAAAGCCTCGTCCAGACCGTCCTCCAGCTCCTGTCAGATAGAACACATTTCAACTGGTTTATAACTGGAGACGAAATAGTTAAACAGTTCTAACTCGTGTATATATGACATTACATACATATACAAGGTATGTGGTACCACTCAGACAAGGTGCTCTTGCCCTTTCTCTCAACAAAGAGTGGCCATTGGAGGTGAATGTATCCACACCCTCTGCAGCTATGTGACCACTTGATAAGACCAGTCCGGTTCAATGGACTATTGTCTAACTCAGGCGAGCAGCAGAACTGAAGCCACTCCTTTAAATACAGCAGGTAGTTCTTCACTCTCACAGAGAACTCTTCCCTTCCCATCTTATCAAGGCCTGAACAGCTGAGTCTTACGGACCAGCCCGACGCATGTCTTACCCAGACGGTATTGTTGTTTTCTGTTGCATGATTATGCACCATAAAGGGATTTGCTTCCGTCTGCTTTGTTCCTGAGTGGGCCAGCGCCGCATTGGCCCCCTCTGCCAAGTCCAGAAGTTTAGCCGTGGCCACCTCTGCAATAAAACACACACACAGTTTAAACATAAATTCATGAGAG
>CAAKHC010011037.1:6288-16411 GCA_901007825.1 Macroramphosus scolopax
TTTAGCTCCCCATAAGGTGGGCTGCTGTTCGGGCAGGTAATGGTTCACAAACACTCAGTATGGGCCCTGCAGGGTCGGTGGTGACTCATGCTGATTATCACCTTTTGCCAATTGCAGAATGAGCCTGGTTCAGTTGGTTTGTTTGTCTGTTAGCAGGATTATGCTAAAAGCTTCTGGACAGGTTTCACCAAACTTTCACCAGGGATGGTGAAAGCACTGTTGTGCTCGGGCCCTAAATGTAGTCCTCAGTGTGTCGACTATAAAACGTAACAGGACACAACACATGATGGACAACAACCCTGCACTGAAATTGCCATGATGAGGAAAACCAGGATCATGGAGACAGCCTTTGTTGTTCTTTGCTGCCATCTGCAGGGAAAAAGAAGAACATGTGGCACTGAATGAGGATCTGTAACATGTCAGGTGAGAGTTTGTTCATCATTATAGGGATCATTTTATCAAAGCTTTCACAAAGCTTTTCATTCCTCAAAAGTTCATCTTTTCTGATACCATATATGTTCTCATCTCATCTCTCATGTCCCTTTGATTTGTGGTGATGTAACTACGGTACTGGCTACCTAGGCAGTGTGGCCATCTAGTAATTGTAAGGCTGCTGGTTCAATCCCTGGCTTCCCATTGACCAATGTTGAAGTCCCCTTGATCGAGTCATTGAACCTTTATCTGCTGCTGATGAGCATCAGTGTGTGAATGTGAGTGTGAATGGATGAATCAGAGGCTACATTGTGAATAAATGTTCCATTTATAAAACTTTTCCATTTAGGTGAGTTTCTGCAGTTCAATGACAATACAGAAGCTCAGAGGGGCCTTTATTTCCAAGCCAGATCTCATGTTCTTCAATCCTCTAAGCAGATTAGCCTTTCAAAAGCGAATCCTTCAGCTGCCATGATGGGAGTTTACTGCGTTGCACTGTAAACAAACCAGACTACATCAGAGCTGTGTAATAGTACCATGTTTGCACAACGTCAGGTGCAAATAGATTCAGAGGATGATGGCACAGACGACAGCGAGAGTGAAGCAAGTTTTCCATCTTTAACCACTTATTTCAACAGTTTAATTTCAGGTAAGAAATTGTCCTTTTTCATGACAGTTTGTATGAAACGTGGAGGATAATTAATGCTAACTTTATACGTCTATGTAAGTGTCTCTGTAAACATGCAGATGGTCAAATATCTTATGTAGGGGAAGAGCAGCTTCCCCTGTTTCTTGTTGAGTCTGTTAATATCGACTCTGACTACCGAACCTCCACCTCAGCTCCTGCTTGATCAAACGTAAATTAATAGCTTCTTATACCTGAACACGGCCAATAGTTACTCTTGCCTTTTCATGTCATATTCCTCATCAGGCTGCATCTAGAAGATGTTAAAACTGTTTTAAAAAATAATTTTATCATAAGACTGTCTATAGGATAAATACGTAGTTTTCTAGAGCTATTAGAAAGTAGCTAGGGAGTGAGCCATCTCGCTTCGTGTTCATCTCTGTGGAGAGTTGCACATGCGCAGTCCCAATCAGTAAGGGTATACAACATTTTTATTCCTCGAGTTTATTGAGAATGATATAAACAATATAAACAATACAAGTACATACAAACGTGTGTGGAACTAATAAGTATTTTATCGGATCAAACAAATCCAAAATTGTGAACGAGGAGCGTCGCAATTTGATGACGTGCTTTGTTGCCGTCATCCAATATGTGCGACAGGTATTATTGTAGTCTTACGCAAAGGTAGTTGCGGAACCACAGAGGAAGGAGGATTTCACTTATTCATCACTAAAGAGTTAGTAGCGAGACACGTATTTACTTGATGTGGTTTATTGAATTTCACGTGATGACACCAGTAGTTGTTCTTACTGAGGTAGCGGGTATCTTGATAGCTTAGCTTAGCTTATCAGTTGCATGGCCCAACACAGTTTTGACAGAAATGTGTCAGAAAGGAGGAACCTTCACCAGTCTGACGTAGCAGCAAAATTGATTACAAAACTTACGTTCATGCGATATTGTGTAAACTAAGTTCGGTCACGTAGGTTTTCTTGAGAACTGGGGGTGCCTGAGACAGTCTGTTCACAACATGTTGAACATTCCGACCCAGTCGTTCCCTGCGCTGAGCTCCCAGCAGCGGGTCGGTCCGTCCGGCCAGTCCGGGAGGAACAAGGTGAGCTAATACACCGACCACAACATTCAAACACTCATTTTCTATAGAGTACATCACGCTCTTTTCCAAAACCTACTAGTTTAAAGTTGTCTTTAAGCGACATAAGTAACGTTAAAGGTAAAGCTCATGTTAGTAAGTTGACGCTGTCTTTGAATTTATATTTCACAGCTTTACATTGAGAATACGTTTATACTTTGTCCCCTTTTTACATGACTGTCGTGGACTGTTAAGGTGGCATTAAAGCCAGGCCACAGTCTGATGGATTGGATCCGGTTTTCCAAGAGTGGAAAAGATCTCACTGGGCTGAGAGGACGCCTGATTGAAGTCACCCAAGAAGAGCTGCAGAAACACAATACAAGAGGTGACTGCTGGACTTGTATACGAGGTGAGTATCCAAGGTCCTCTGGGAGGGGACGGGCTGGTCTGGACCTTGCAGAAGTAGATGCATCACTTGTGTTATAGCTGTGGTATTTATTAGAATTGAAACTTCCCACTTGTCTTAATTTTAGTGGGATTCAGAGAGAAAGTTCAAAAGGGGATTCCAAGTTCTAAATAGCACTAGATCGTAGCACTGACCTCAGCATTGTTTGTGCTTTCAGCAGAACTATATGGCAACAAGACTTCACAGCACTTCTGATATCAAATATATTTTTGCAGCCAAATCCATTTCTTTGACTAGTAAAATATATATACATATAAATAGAAAAATGCACCACTATCATTACTCTTTGTGGCAAGTAAACTGATCATTATGTGTGTTGCAATTCCCCTTGAATCTAAAGACGCTGAATGTACGCTGAAAAAATACAAATGAAACATTTAAGATTCATAAACATTTTATGTACTTATCAATCTAAAATATTCTTCAAATGATGCAGGCCCTTGAAATCAATATGATGTAATGAAATGAAGACACACCCACAAATATCCACCAGAACAGTTAATGAGAGACAGAGAAGGTCATGTTCAAGGTTTCCCTTTCATTGGTGTGTGTAACCACCTTTTACAGCAACACTTGTTGGACAGGCGAAGTTTTAGTAATTTGTATGTATAAGTTGATATTATTTTTTCACTGGTTCATCAAAATTCCCATTTGTGCATCTGTTCTGATTAAAGCTTCATCAACTGACACTGTGTCTGTGCTGGTGTCCGTTTCTGTCAGCAGAGGGCACTGGACTGATCCCATTCTTGAATGTGTTTTAGGCATGGTGTACAACGTCACCCCCTACATGGACTACCACCCTGGAGGAGAGGAGGAGCTGATGAAGGCAGCTGGGATAGACGGCACTGACCTCTTTGACCAGGTATGGAAGGGCAGGAGAAATTAAGCACAGTTGTGGGCAAGTTTCTACTCAATGCAGGATCTAGAAATGTCAAAGATACTTCTAGATGATTAAGTGTGCCCTAAGGTTTGTTATATTTACATCTAAAATATATTATTATACTCAAGGAAGATGATGACAATGTTGTTTTTTTCTGTTTGAAATTCTGTTTCGGTGCTTCAGACACTGGGCCTGTTCAAATTTGGACAGCAAATACAAATATCTCCTTAGCTGATGGAGACAGCTCACTGTTTGGTAGCTTATAGGGACTCGACAAAGGGAGGCCAATAATGTGATTGTTCACAGGTCCATCGGTGGGTAAACTACGAGTCCATGTTGAAAGAGTGCCTGGTTGGCAGGATGGCCACCAAGACCACCTTAGCAATTAAAGGTAAACACACACACACACACACACACACACACACACTGACCAAGGGCTGGGCCTGTATATATCATGGTAACATACTGATTGAGTATCATTCTTTGTTCCGGATGTTAATTTAACATGTCTCATCCATTTCTAGCTTGCAAGCTAATAGGACGGCTGAACGTGCAGCCATCACTGTCTTGTCTACATTTCGATAGCTGTAGATACGGAGGAAGTGAATCGTGTTCATGTGTCACACGTAGGACTGAATTTGTAACTCTCAGAGGAGTTGAATCATTACATTGTTCAAAGTACTCCACATCTTTTCTTCCTCTCAGCTATCATCCCCCCGCCGACGCCACCGACTGCCTTTGCTCCCCCTAACTCGGTGGCTCCCCTCCCAGAAAAAGACTCTCGACCTCGGTAAAAAGACACAGTTACATCCTTTAAGCAAATGATATGATCAATCTAAGTCCATATAACACATATATCAGGGCGTAAGTTAACAGAGACGTTATTCTTCTTGTGGCAGGTACGACTGGTTCCAAACTGATGTGACTGTTAATCTGGTTGTTTACGCCAAAAGGAAGGTAACCACTAGCAACCACGTACATCCTCTAATTGTCGAATGTATTGTCAGACGTGCACGTTACAGCTGGTAAGATTCAACATGGTTTATGGCTATAAGAGTTATTCATCCCTATTTGTATTGATGCACATTGATGCAGGTGCTTTCAGCTGGAGAACCAACAGGCAGGACTTTCTGCAACCTTTGACCCGGTTGCCCTGATCTAACACTCCAGATTCAAATGAATGAGTCATCATGAATCTCTTCAGAAGCCTGATGACGACTCGTATCTTTGAGTCTGGTTGGTCAGATTGGGAGACCTCTAAAACACCAGCTCTGCTTTAAGCCCTGAACACAGCATGTGGACAAAACTCAGTCCTCATGTGGAATAAATCCCCAAACAGCATCTGCAGACGTGATGCCATTCTGATTTTAATGTTCTTCCCATGTTTGGGGATGATGGATGACAGCTCTGTATCTGTCTGTTCATCATGTGCAACACATCTGGTTTGGTTTGAAAGGTGGAGCATCGTGTCTGGTCCGGGGACGGCCTGTGTAGAGGATGACATGTTTATTATGCACATGTGTGATCTCCCTCAGATACCCAGCTCTGGCTGCACTATTGTTGACCTCAAGGATGGTGTGTTACGACTGGAAGTGCTGCTGGGAAAAATGTCCTACATGGTGCACCTACGTGAGTAGATGAGGCTTTTTAAATTTGATCTGCCTTTCTCATCCAAAGAACTGCAGCATATCAAGTTCACTTCCTCCTTTTCTTCCTCCTCTTCTTGAACTCTGTTTTGAAACTTGCTGTACTCGATGCTTCCAACCATAACATTTGTTGTGGTCATCAGAGGAGTTATAAATGATTTGATAATTAGTCAGTAAGTAAAGATTCAATCCGACATTAGGACAATATGTGTACTACTTCACAGTAGTGTGTGTACTCTCTGGCTATATGGTGATAGGTTTATTAGACGGGTTTGAGTATTTATACACACAGATCCTCAACTTGTCCGTAATTCAGTTTTGGAGAGGTGAAGTTGTGTGAGCTGTTCCTCATGTGAGGTTTAACCCTGGACATCGGCCCAGTAGTGACTCTGAACGGTGTTAGGAGACGTGACTGTTGTTGATGAGATGGGAGAGGACTTCCTGAATCAGAGAACGTTGTTCGATCTTGCTGTCGTCGATCTTCGGTCACTGCCAGTCTACGTGTCTCGCAGTGAGATTTGGGACAACCAACTCTTTGATCTGAGCTGAGCCCGGATGTACAGAGTGTGAAGGAACCTGAAGACTTGATGAAGGGCAGAGTGACCGTAGACGCAGAGCCGCCGGGTGCTGACTCAGCTTTGGTGTCGGTGTCTGTGTTGTGATTGACAGCCTGATGGTTGTAACATCTGGATCAGTTCATATATTAAAATGAGGCTGACAACACATTCTGAATGTATAATAAATGTGAATCAACTGAGATCATCATCATGTTAGTACACATACGTTACAGCGTCACCTCTGAGGTTCTTGTCCAACACTGGTTCGTATTACTCAAATATAAACTTCATTTTCTTTTGAAGTATTCTGACTAGTTATCACAACACATCATAACGTGTGTGCAGGCTATCTTCAGCTGATGTCCCAGTTGTTGTGGTTGTAACAGCAGTGTGGTTTAATGCTCTGTTCAGGTCTGGCTGAAGACGTCGAGGGAACCGTTGCTGGTAAGATAACATGTTGTAATATAATATATGATATGATAATATGTTGTAATATAATATATGATATGATAATATGTTGTAATATAATATATGATATGATAATATGTTGTAATATAATATATGATATGATAATATGTTGTAATATAATATATGATATGATAATATGTTGTAATATAATATATGATATGATAACATGTTGTAATATAATATATGATATGATAACATGTTGTAATATAATATATGATATGATAACATGTTGTAATATCATATATGATATGTTGTAATATAATATATGATATGATAATATGTTGTAATATAATATATGATATGATAACATGTTGATAAGTTCATCTGACCATCTGTAAACTCTGCTGAAGTTCACTGTTCTCAGACCTGAACTGTCCTTTGTTCAACAGTTCACAATGCTTTATCAGTGGGAAAGATCCAGATCAGCATCCGCAAGCAGACTAAAGTAAAGTGGTCCAGTCTGGGTCAGCCGCTGGAACTCCACAATACGTTTCTGCGCAAAAAAGACCGAGGTGAGATCATCAGTTCAGTGTCTGAACGTCGAGGACGTCCTTGGACAGGCCGTCAGAGTCGTCTGTTGAATGTAAATCTCTAAAGATAACTTCATCTCCTTCATCTCCTTCATCTCCTTCATCTCCTTCATCTCTTTCTCTCCTTCATCTCTTTCTCTCCTTCTCTCCTCATCTCCTTCATCTCCTTCATCTCCTTCATCTCCTTCATCTCCTTCATCTCTTTCTCTCCTTCTCTCCTCATCTCCTTCATCTCCTTCATCTCCTTCATCTCCTTCATCTCCTTCTCTCCTCATCTCCTCATCTCCTTCATCTCCTTCTCTCCTCATCTCCCAGCGCTCCACTTCCGTGAGGGTACGCTGGTGTCTAAGACGGAGGTGAACCATAACACCCATGTGCTCCGGCTGCAGCTTCCCCGTGGGACTGTGATGCACGTGCCCGTTGGAAAACACGTCTACCTCAAAGCTCTCATTCAAGGTACAGATGTCCTCACAGATGTGTTGAAGGAGTATGATTCCTCCACACTGTCATCAGCATGTTGATCAAGACTTCCTGGTATGTTAGAGAACATGTGACCTCATCATCTGTACCAAGTAAGTGTGATTGTAGATCGGCATTTTGTCAGCTGTTCCCTGCTCCATGATAGAGTCCATACAGACCGACCACGGCTCTCATCAACCAGCCCGGTTCATTCTCAATCCAGCCAAGCTGCTTCCCATGTAGCATCGATCAGCTTCAGGCAGCTTCCCCTCGACAGCAGCTGACAAACAGATAAACACGAGTACAGCAGAACGTGCAGCTGCTGTGGGACTGACAATCCACAGGTTATACTGAGGAACATTGTGTAACATCAGTAAATTAATCCGGCTGCTCCGTCACAAAGTGTAAGAGGTCCGCTGGCTGTTTAAAGGTTCAACCCAGAGAACCAACCTCAGTCTCTGTGGTGTCCATCTGCCTTAACTCCAGCTGGTCTGCTGCTCCATCACTGATCCTCCTTCAACGATGTTCCTGCTGCATCATCCTGGTCAGAAATAAAACAGTCAAAATAATCAGTAGATTGAAACAAACACTGCTGTCCCGTATATACACAGAGGGACGTACGACACACTAATAACATGTAGATCACCAGGAGATCAGCTGGTGTGCAGGTGTCTCATGCAGCAGCAGCAGGCTAAGGACAGAAGTTAGTAGCTGATTGGGTTCAGAATCAGTGGAGACCTACAAATAATAATCAATAAACGTCTTGAGGCTTTGATTCTGCAACCCGATGAACCTGCCGGCCGCCTTGACCAGCTGAGTACGTCTATTAGTTATTTATTCACCAAACTAAGGTTGAAGAAAACAGATCAAATTAAAGAAAAGGAACGTTCCAGAAGTTACACTTCCTGTTTGTATCTTCATGTTAGAAGCTTATGGACAAATACACGGGTTCGTTCATTCAACAGGAATTCAGGCCTTCAATACAACCTCGTGAAATCATTGTTTTATATTATCATGTCCATTAGGTGGCAGCAAACCGGTGGACAGGAGGATCTCTAGCTACTCCCTCTTTACTCAGACACCCCAGAGATGTACTGATGACATCACAGAGGAGGACTGAAGCTGTGGACTTGACGATGACGTCCTAACTTGTATTTGTCCTCCTGTCTGTCTCCAGGCACAGAGGTCGTGAGGCCCTACACCCCCGTGGACCAGGACCTGTCGGCCAGCTCCCATCAGTCCTCACAGGAAGCAGACCTCTACCTCATGATCAAAGTCTACCCTGAAGGACTTCTCACTCCACATGTCAACAGCCTGCACAGCGGTGAGTCCCAGCCGGGCCAGGACAGTGTGGGCGGGACATCGATCCACTCCTGTCACACTCTCACTCATAAACTCAGTTATTAGAAGTCAGTGTCACATGTGTAGAAGTAACAAGGAAGATTCTAATTCTGGAACAAGAGCAGGAAGCTTTTAGTATCCGCAGTCACTTTAATGTCAGAGCGGGTCTTGAAGCTCAGCAGTAAGTGTCTCTGGTACCGGAACATTGGCCCGGCTAACAAACAAAGACATAAGAAGACCTCTGTTCTTTGGAAAGTCATCAGGGTTTGTCCACAAACGTGATGGATGTTTCAGTGTTGTTCTGAACGACTGGAGGTGTCGTGACAGCTTCTCCATTTAGCCTCCATCAGGAGCTCCATCAGGAGCAGCTAGTTGTTGTGTCATCCTGTTGATAGTCGGACACTCGGAGCACAGACCTCCACCAAACCTCATTTAAATAAAGGATGTTTTTTTTGCTGTGTTAAAAGGACCTGCTGTTCTTCCCTTGCCCCCCCCTTGTTGTGTCTCTTTAGGGGACCATATATCCATCAGTGGTCCAGAGGGAACCTTCAGTCTCCGGCCGCTCCGTGATGTCACGGTTCTCTACCTTGTAGCAGCAGGCACCGGCCTCACGCCCATGGCCCGCCTGATCCCACTGGCCCTACAGGAGATCGACACCATCCGGTAGGAGCAGCACAAACACCTCGGTCATGAAGAGGCTTTATATCAGTGATAAACTTTATGATTGTGCCAGTTCCACCACTAATGTAACACATCAGTTCATGTCTTGGTCATCAGCCTTTAGTTATTCGTCTCAGCGGTTTGACGTCCTTGGTCCTGTTTGATGAAGATGTTTCTGTATCCTCAGAATGACCAAGCTGCTCTTCTTCAACCGACGGGAGGAGGACATTCTGTGGAGACGAGAGATGGATGAACTCGCTGCCAAAGACCAAAGGTACTGCAGCTGTGTGTTTTAGCTGTGTGTGTTTGTGTTTGACCCTGTCGCATCCTGACCTTCATCTTCAAGGACAGTAACAACAGTGGTGAAGAAGGAGCCGATCAGGAAGGCAAAGGTCTCCACTTCTGTTTGAATGAAACAATGATCTCATGGCTGCAAGTGGACACACTGTCTGTCTGCTGGTCTCAGTAGTCTGACGCCTCCAGGCTCGACTCCAACCCTGCTGCTGTGTGTTTGTTGTGGGTCAGGTTCCAGGTGGAGCACATCCTCTCTGAGCCCGGTGACAGCTGGACCGGCAGGAGGGGCCGGGTGGAGGAGGCCATGCTCAAGGATTTCCTCTCCAGGCCGGATGGGTCCAGATGTTATGTGTGTGTTTGTGGCCCCACTGCCTTTACAGAGCTAACAGTTGGGTGAGTGTCACCTCATCGTACTGCTGCATCTTACAGGGACTACAGACTTCTCTATTGCTGTATCGATGGTTTAAATACATTTATACTTCATGAGGATTCTAACGTTCACACTGAACTGGACGTTGGTGTACTTGAAGCACTGCAGACGTCAATGTGCAGTTGACCATGAAATGATGTATTTGACTGTATTCTCCTCTTCCTCTGCCAGGCTGGTGAGGCAGCAGGGCTTCAGTGAAGAGGAGCTCCATGCCTTCCAGGGCTGAGGAGCTCTTCCTCCACCCA
>CAAKHC010011037.1:16431-28130 GCA_901007825.1 Macroramphosus scolopax
AGGGGCCGGGTGGAGGAGGCCATGCTCAAGGATTTCCTCTCCAGGCCGGATGGGTCCAGATGTTATGTGTGTGTTTGTGGCCCCACTGCCTTTACAGAGCTGACAGTTGGGTGAGTGTCACCTCATCTTACAGGGACTCCAGTATGTTTAATGTCAATGCTGGTAAGACTTCTCTATTACTGTATCGATGGTTTAATAATAATTCTAATGTTCACACTGAACTGGATGTTGGTGTCCTTGACGGACTGCAGACGTCAATGTGCAGTTGACCATGAAATAATGTATTTGACTGTATTCTCCTCTCCCTCTGCCAGGCTGGTGAGGCAGCAGGGCTTCAGTGAAGAGGAGCTCCATGCCTTCCAGGGCTGAGGAGCTCTTCCTCCCCCCAACGCCGCCCTGCAAAGACTGTGTGCCTGTGAGAGAGGATGAAAGTCAGTTTTAATTTATGAACTCGTGTCTGGGAGAAATGAAATCAGTTTTGTATTCTATGCACCAAGGACCTGATGATGCTGACAGCAGCCCCCAGAAACAACAGTTATCTTATTATCCCCAGAATATTCTAATCTGTGTCTGTGCTCAGCTGTTTCTTTATTATTTTCTACACCTCTTCCATTCACTGTCTGTCTGGTTTTCATTGGTGAGCATGTTAGCATAGAACAGCGTGTAGTGTTAGTGTACATATAATGAGATTAATGGCTCAGGGGGGGGGGGCGGTCTGGCCCCCGGCCCCTTGGGTTTCTGACAATGTGGCCCCCTGAACTATTTAATTGAATAGTCCTGATATACAGAGACTAAAGGGATGAATGGGATCAAGCTGATCAATCATCTGGAGACAGACAGAGAGTCCACATGAGCCTCGAGGTCGTAGCAGAGGATCTCCTGGATCTGGATGCTCCAGTTGGATGGATGCAGCCTGCTGGACAGTTAGAACGTCTAACTCACCCCAAACATCGGTCTGGTCTTCATTACCACTGTAGTACTTCTCAGTATTACTACTGTGCTTGAAGATCAATTCAGAGTTGATATTTCTGGTTCTTGTATAGTAACTACACACCAACTACTCTCCTTCCCTTCACTGCCCTACACTCTGCACCTCTCGCTGGGCTGCAGCAGGCAGACAGGAGATCAACCGGATACTGTTGAGCTGTGAAGTGACCTTCACGTCTCTGTGAAGAGGGATCAGCTGACTGCTGGACCCTCCAGGGTGCTCCAGCACACTGAGGCTGTTCATGCACTGATTCACTGTCGGTCGGTACGATGGACCGAGCTGCTCCTCTCAGCTGGTGCTCACACATTCTCAAGAACTCAGAGAAATCCTGAGCTCGGCTTTACAATGCAGGAATGAACTTAGACATCAGGAGGTGGACGTGAACCCTGTTTTGAATCACAGCAGCTTCATAACGGCATCAGTGGATTCTGGATTCATTCTGATGATGAAGTCTCTGCTGAGGACGTCTGTAGTCCGACGTGTTCAATGTCTTCTTGTGGTGAATGATGTGGATGTTTGGATCAGCTTTGGTTGGATGTTCAGTAAACCTTGATGAAGGTATCTGTCAGTGTCAGCGAGTCGTGACTCTTCCCATCGTCTTCATCTCTGTTTGTTTGTTCTGTGATGCTTCGACACCGCGGTGATACGATACGTCAGGATTCTGTATTTTACTGTTGCCTGGTTTTAAAGTGTTTCTTCTTCTCCTTGCTGTTCTTGATCTGTACCGTTCTACGTGCCTCTGCAGTCGCCCCTCAGGGAAGAACACATGATTCAGATTTGAATTGATACTCCTGCCAAAGGCTGAAGACATTCAGTCTGTGTAACGATTCGTCGCCAGAATGACATCGAATCAGCAAATACACAAGAATAAACAGTAGTTTAGTAAAGGGCTCCATCCATGTCGGGCAGCTGATATCAACGGTTAAAGGAGGAGTAACTGGTTATGACAATTATTACAAAGTTTCCCCTTCTGAGAGCAACACACTGACACATGCAGGCTGATGTGCACAGCAAACATTGACGCTGCCGTATGTCCGTATGTTTACATGGTCATTAAATGTGTTCATCAATGATCCCAGATCAGGTCTGTAGTGAGACTAGTTTAACCAGCTACTCTGCAGGTGAGGTTGTGATGGACTTCACAGCCGAGCTGCTCTGTTTATCATTCATTACCTGTCTCATCAAATACGTTACACATAGCGGTGAACACATAGTGCTGCCTCCAATGTCCAGCGTCCACCCCGGCAGCGTGGTGCTGTGCTGGCGGCCCCCCCGGCCCACTAGTTTAACATGAGGACAGTGACGTCTGCTTGTTGTGTTTCCTGTTGTTCTTCTGTGTTCAGCTGTGGCTGACATTCACTCCAAACAAGTCTGATGTGCTACAAACCCACCAGACCCTCAGTGGATAAAGTAGCAGCCCCGATGTAGTGAAGATGTTCTACTACGGTTATTGAACGTTTTTGTTCGGACATAAAACTACTTCCTGCCAGAGATGCTTAATCTAGAAAAGTTCATCATCAGGCCCTCTGTTCTCAGGTTACGGTGGTGTCAGATCTTCTTCATCCTCCCAACCTGACAGCAGCTCATTTCACAGATGAAGACAGTGAGATGAGCTGGTGCAGTGGGAGGACGAGCAGAAGGCTACCGGCTCCGAGCTGGTTCACTGATGCATGCTGGGTGCTCGGTGGTCCATGTCTGTACATACCTTCATGCTGTAGGCTGTTTGTCCTGTCAAATAGAAAGTGTTGACTCCGAGTTATTTTCCTTTCTGGTGCCTACAAGGACTCAGTACAGGAGTCAACATACTGCAGCTCTTTATCAGAGATGCGATGCAGTCCAGCGATGGTGTTCTTTACCTGCAGCTCTGCAGAAATCGATTCAATACTGTCTTTGAATGCAAGATGTCAGACAATCTGTTGAATATTTGCCGATTGTTATTCAACCTGGGTACCTACATGTTGTATATACAATCATATCCTGAAGACATCCTTCATTCAAAATAAAGCTTTTGACTGGTGAATGTTTTGTGGCTTCTGTTTCCTGTCGTGTTAAACATGATGTAGAACCGTCCTGCCAGCCCTTCTCCACCTCACAATATTCATCAGGTACACAGCTGGGTCGGGGTGATCAATGTGCTGAATAACGACCGCAGAGAGGTTAAAAACCAGCAATGTTGTACTGTATTAATACAATTAGTAGACTGGAATCATCTTCATTTACTACTGTTTAGTTCTCCATTAGATGTTATTAGAGAAGTACTGATTGGGTTAGGGTTAGGGTTAGGGTTAGGGTTAGGGTAATTACAGTTTAGTAATAATTACAGAGATTAAATAACGAGTGAAATAAACAGTAAAAGAAAAGACGTAATAAAACCAAGATTAAAACAATAACAGGCCATTTTCAAACTTGAGTTGTTAAGTGATATAATACATGTTTCCAACTTCAGGTTTTAACTTCAGTGACGAATGTCAGGCTGCAGTTGAAAATCTTAAATTTCCAGTAAAATAGAAAATGTACTGTTCCAATAATATTTGATCACTGAACAATAATATTAGGATACTTACAGGTCATTGGCTTGTAGTCGTGGTGATGAGTGAGGTGGCCCCTATGAAAGCACGATGAAGGTGAGGAAGCACCTGTTGGTGTGCACATGGCGCCCTCTGCTGGCCACCATTGAGACACACCTGCTGCTTCCTCCGTTTGCAGGACAATTTTATTTTACACAAAAACTTACCGGTACATTCATACCAGGGATTTAAAATGCATCATGGGAAACTTGCGGAGCTCTTGCACACACTTGCCAGACTGTTTCATGTTCTTATAATATTAGGTGAATATTTAGTTGAGTCAGTCTAAAGAGGGTAAGGAACCAACACATGGTAAAATGAAGCTTTTTGCTCTTTAGGAATTACTAAGGCATTAGCTCTCAGTCAGATAAGATGGACACAGATTTGTCACATTTCCCTTCATGTTGAAAATGAAACGGAGAGATGTTGGAGACAGACACGTCTCCTCCTCACAACCTCTCAGCCTCACCAGCTGTGACCACACATCAGTCCCGCTTCGTAATCTCGCGAGATCTGGCCACGTGTATCTTCTTCCAAGATGCTGAACTGTCGGTCTTCAGTTGTGCAGATGTCGTTTTTCTGACCGGATGAACACATTTGAAAACATTTATACGTGAAGCCGCCGTGTGTAAAAACTACTTGGCTGGTATTCAGGAGTTTAAAAATACCATCTTCGCGTTTAATCGTGTAATAATACAATGCTTCATAAATATGTGCACGGCTGTTTGTATTGAACACAGGCTCCAACCTATACGCGTTGTATGGGTTAGAGCATATTTCTGCACACAGACATATTAATTGTCTGTGTGCAAAAATATGCATCTGTTGTAAAGCACACACTGATGTATTGTTTCTGAAGCTCGGGTTCAGCTGCACATACAGAGATGGTCGCAGCAATGGTGGTGCTCTGTAGAGAGAACATGATTGTGATCGAGACTCTGAGTAGGAGATTTCGCAAGCGCGATGGTGGTATAGTGGTGAGCATAGCTGCCTTCCAAGCAGTTGACCCGGGTTCGATTCCCGGCCATCGCAATGTTTTTCCAAAAACGAACCAAACCAATGTCCTTCATGCTTTCTGCATATAGGTTTTTGCACCAACCCAAATAATATAAATGCATATCGCTGCTAACTTAATATCTCAGTTTATTAAGTATTCAGACATTGTATCATATCTGAAGAGCTGCAGACCGACGAAGGATTCACATTATTTAGTGTTTAGGGTCTCAGTAACTGAATACAACTGATCAATCAGAGCTGCAAGCAGTGTTGTACGAGTCCTTCATGGGTGTGTGGTAGTATACTGTCATTATTGTGGAGCATCGTGGTTTAAAACCTTCAACCTGCTGTGATGTAAGAGTGTACCTCTGTAGATACAAGTGGTGCTTTAACTATGGGTGTGATCAGGAATCATCCATCAATGTGCATCTGATGTTTAAGGTTGATCGTACGAAGCATCACTGAGTTATTAGCAGTGTGACAGTGAGTGTCTTTGTATGCATGTGTGTGTTGTGTGTGTGTGTGTGAGAGTGAGTGTGTTTTTGTGTGCGTGTGTGTGTTGTGTGTGAGTGTGTGTTTGTGTGTGCTGGGCTGACATTAAGCAAATACTGATAACAAATCAAACTGCACAGCTACAAGTCTCACATATTTATTACACAACAGGACATTTGGAGAACACCTGCTCTTCATCTTAATAAATAAGAGTGGAATGGATCCTTGCAGTGTGAAAGCTGTCTGATTTATTGGAGTTCCCAAGTCTCTGAGTAACTGTCACACAGACTGACTGCGGACCTCATTTCATGAGTGGCTGCCCACCTGGATATTGGCCAAATGTGGAGGAACCAAGAAGAATCCTCCTGATGGTAACAAAGAGTCTTACACCTCCTGGAACTAAATCAAATAATAAATATTTATTGACACTACAACATCAATTGTGATAATTTAAAAAAGGAAAATTAGATACAAATGTGTGAAAAAAATATACACAAAGATTTGTAAAATGTTGTCCTGTGTGTTTTCAGATTTATAGAGGAGCAGCCGTCCATGTGTCCGTCTCCGTCCTCTGAGACACCCCCACTGTATCGTAGCTTTGGGTCTGTTGAAATACACCAGATGTCTTCACCTGATACGCAGATATTAATTAGCACTCATCTGGTGTGGTCAGAGGTTGTGTGCATTCAGTCCTGTGGGTGAGGGGGGCTGTGATGGGGTCTCAGGAGTGGAGAGGACCACCCCCTGTCTTTGGAGATGTCTCAGGATGTCCAGAATAGAGTCCAGCTCTGTGCGGTAAGCCTCCAGCTCTCTGCTCTTGTCCTGAGCAAGACGCCTCCAGCGATCCACCTGCAACTGCAGATCAGCCTCCGGCCTCGAGCCTCCAATCACCTGCCGGAGACAGATGGCCTGGTGTTAGCCGCTATCACAGAGTCAGTATTGATAGTTTGCAGAAGCATCGAAGCCAGTGTCTCACAGAACATTTGTTGTGATGATGTGAGACCTTCATTCTTCCGTTTCACTACCTGCTGCAGCTCCTTCTCTCTGTGTTGGTGTCTGAGCTCCATGTTGAGGATCTTCCTCTCAAGGCTACACAAGAGTTTCACCTCCGGGCTTTGAGCTTCTTTAGCTTCCTTCAGCTCCTTCAGCAGTCTGCTCAGCTGAACACGAGATGGAACAGTCAGAAAATCAAATGGAAGATACATTCAATGAAGCATGTTGTTCGAGGCTATAACGGGGCTATAACGGGGCTATAACGGGGCTATAACGGGGCTATAACGGGGCTATAACGGGGCTATAACGGGGCTATAACGGGGCTATAACGGGGCTATAACAGGGCTATAACAGGGCTATAACAGGGCTATAACGGGGCTATAGAGGCTGCAGGGCCGTGTGCACAGACTCTGAATGTCCAAACAAACATCTAGAGACAGTAAAGAGAAATGAGCACAGACAGCAACAACAGGTGGGCTGAATCTTCATGTGGTTCATGATGAGTCAGAGAGAAAGTTAGAAGCAAGTAATCAGCAAGATGGAGAAATGTTTCATTGTTAATATACATGTTAACTGCTTTGTGCATTAAGGGAACAATAAGAATCATCAGGGTGGAACCTGCGTCTGCAGAGCGTCCTCTCGAGTCCTGGATACCGCCAGAGCTTCCTCGGCCCCCCGCAGCTCCTTCAATTGGTCTTGCAAATGCTTCATTCTTACCTGCGGGTGGACATGAATGTACAAGATGAAACAGGCCTATCGTCCTGTTGACATGAGGCTTTTATCTGACACCCCTCATTGCAGTAGAAAATAATGGTTTGAAATATAAAGTGTTTCAGCCAGAGAGGCCTGTTAAGCTGTTGTTTCATTGACAGCTACTGGCAGACTGTCAGTGTTACATCATGACAACATAGTATGAAACTTGAATGGATAAAATTTGCAGGCGTAGCAAGAAGCTGTGTGCATTTACACAGCAGACCCAGCAGAGTAACAGAATCCATGTCTGTCATCCCAACAGGATCTCCTAACCTAACAGTCATGACCTGTGTGTGTTCTCCACACTGGAGTAATGCAGCCGTCCTCCTGACCCATTATGTTGAGCAATACCAGCTTCCCAGGTTGGTTCATTGTTGTGTTTAGTTTCAGTAGTAGTAAATGTTTCCATGAGGTCTCTGCTGGTGCAGTGATGTTCTGTGTGGGACATAGTAGCTCTTTTCGGCACACAGACTACAACTTGGCCAGATCAGTAAGTTCTGCTGCAGCAGCATTGCGTTGTCAGCGGGGCATCGAGGTACAGCAGCACCTTAATGCCAGCAGCCTGAAACCTGCTGCAGGCTGTGTTTGGTTTGTGTGGAAGCTGATCTCTGGTGCAGGGAGACCTCCTGCTCTGCCTCTGGAGAACATGCAGTGATTTGATTGGCTACATCAGAATAAATGGCTGATATTCACACTGCATGGCACCTAAAGGTTGTAAAACATAAACATCCCCCTCTTGGTCTGTGATTGAGAACCAGTGCAGACACGAGCTGTATTTGAAGGTAGATTCATTACCTCCTGATTCCTGTGCGCATTAGAGAGTCGAGCCACCTCTGAGGACGAGTGCTCCAGGGCATGAGCGGCACGCAGATGGTCCAACTTCCTGACGTGTTCTGCCTTCAGAGACGTCAGCTGCTCTGAGAAGTGCTCCTTCAGCCTAGAGAATGACATCACCATCACTCCTTCACTCATATCCAGGTTGAGCAGAAGAGATCTGTTGCAGAGGTCACACACAAACCTGCAAAGCTCCTCCTCAGCTTGTACGACTTTAGTTTTCAGTGCAGTCTTTTCCTGCTCACTGTGCATCTCCAGCAGCTGCAGGCGCTTCCCAAGAGCATCCTTCTCCTGCAGGACCTCAGAGATATGACTCCCTGTGCAAAGGATGCATCACAAGAATATATATATACATGTGCCATTGTTTACATGGAACACGTATACAAAGGTGGTTCCCAGTAAAACATCTGGCAAGATGCAAACATCTAAGTACAGGATGATCTGGTAGTCTGTTCTCCAGTTGGCTTTTCTCCATGGATACCTGTGCATATAACACATAGTGTAACATGCATACCTGCAAAGACGGAGGGCTGGTAGGTCTTCTCATGTTGAGCAGCTCCAAGCGTTTCGTCCCCTGCAGATGTCTCTCCTGCAGTCTTGGTCAGGACTGGTTGCTGTTTGGTCCCTGTAGGTCGAGCTTCATGTCGTAGGTTCGGGCCGGACAGCATGTTTCTTCTCTCTTTCTGTAGTCTCTCCACTGTATGGCTCAGGTCCTGAATAGTTTGTGTTTTGGTAGCCAGCTCTTGTTTGAGCCGGTTTATCCGAGCACCAAATGCTTCCTCAGCCAGCTGCTGGTGCCGGCCGGGGCTGGGCTGGGCCTGCAGCAACAAGGTCAGAACGACTTTAGACCTCCATTCAAATATCTCCATAGATCTCCTACAGCTAACAGAGGGTTGTCAGCCTTTGTAACTATCACACAAACCTTGTGTTTGAGCTGCTGCTGGAGAGTCTCAACATGCTGCTGGAGGGATTTCTCCTGACAGCGGTGGGCTTCCTTCACCTGCTGCAGCTCCTCCTGCAGGAGTCCAACCTGTGACCTCCCTGGCTCAGATACTGAGGTTGCTGCTGCTGCCTGCTCCTTCTGTTCCAGCTGCTGCTCCAGCTCTGAGATCTGCTCTTCGTAGCGGAGCTGGAGTGTACAGACACAGTTTTACTGGAACCTTTGGATTTGTTCCACTTTCTAAAGGTTGAGACGATGTGGAACTTCAGAACTTCAGAACTTTACCCTTTTTATGAACCACAATCATGCACGTTCTTGCTCTGATGACTGGTGTGATTTCATCATACATACAGCTGACACCTTCGCAGTGTGTTTGCTGCTTTGACAGCTAACTGAGCCCACAGTCGTTACAGCCGTGTTGTACCTTGATCCTGTGGAACTGTTGCTCCATGGCACGCAGGCTGCGTTTAGCATCCTCATCGTGGCTTTCCAGCTCGGCCTCCAGACGCTGAATCCTGCGCTCCAGCAGCGTGTTGATGTGGCTGGACGTCCTCGCACCGGCAACATCTTCTGCACCGCCGACCGTGGCTGCAGCGTAGATCAGAGCTGGCAGAGAGTTTGGGTTCCTGCGTCGTAGGATCTGCTCAAGCTCCTTCACCTGGTGAATTGAAGAAGACTCTTACTGAGAGAGGAGGGAGGGAACAAGTCAAACTAGCCAGCGTTTCTGTTGCGGATGCAAACCTGGCGCTCCAGATCCTGCATCCTTTTAGTAGCCACAGATTTCTCTTTGACCTTTGACCTCTGCTGCTCACTGCTTCTTCTGCTCACATCAGTTTTCAGCTTTTCAACCTAACAAGGAGATGACAGCATATTTCCAACACAGTAAGCAACATTAAACCGGGGGGGTTTTAGCAGCCTTTCTTCCCATCTCAGCTGGTACTACAACATCTCTGTTGCTTTACCAGCGGCGGCCTCAGACGTTGATGGCAGCACGCTGAGCTCAAGTGTTCAGATCACATCAAAACCACACACGTCCAGGAGGATGTAGATTGTAGTTTGTTGGTTACAGCCCCATTAAGTGAGTTAGAATGGGAACAGAGGATCTAATCAAACCTAAACTCTAAGATTCTTTCACGACAAATCAAATTGTGTCTACCATCAGTTGGTCCTTCTTCCACTGTATTAAAAGATTTATTTCCTATCGACCAAAACACTAAAATCTGAGATCACTCCCTCCTTCCTTCCTGGTCATCGATCATGTTCATGAAGCCCTTGATGCCAGTACAATAACAAACATGCTGTGACCATCTTCAGGTGTTAACGGTGTGACAGCCTCACCTGCTCTTTGAGCTGGTGTATCTCAGCTGTCGCTGCCTTCAGTCTGCCAGCATCTCTGTCCAGCAGCTCCTGGTTCTCAGCAAACCACTGGAGCTTCTTCTTCAGTGTCTCCACTTCCTCCCTGTGCTTCTCCTCCAGAACACTTGTCTGGAAGGTCTTGTCACCTACAACATTAATAAAGTAGGTAAACTCTCAGGATGAGCACATGTTGAGCACCTGCATCGTGCTTCATCTGTCAGGAGGCAGTCTGACCTGAGGTGGAGATGACCTGGGATCTCTCCTTCTTCATCAGCTGCATGTCCACCTCCAGAGCATGCATGGCTTGCTTCAGTCTGTGATTGTCCTCAGACAGCTCGGCTTCATTCCTCTGCTCAGGATATGATACGATGTGAAGGCAGCTGAAGGCTGAAGTCCAACAGTATCTACATCACAGTGGGACTCACCTGGAACACGTTGATCTGAGCCAGTAAGTCTGCAATGTGCTGCGTGTGACCCATTGAGCAGACACTTCCCAAAGGTCTGGAGGATCTACTGAGCTGCTCCCTGGAGGAGAGAAAGAAGACCGTAGAGAACTTCATGAAGAGTCGTCAACGTACATATGAACAATGACAGTCCAACATAGATCATAGATCACTAAGCTTTGATCCACAGCCTGCTGCTGGACCCACCTGGTGCAGACCAGCTCGGTCAGCAGCCTCTGGTTCTCCTTGAACATGGCCTCCTCGTTGACGTTACTCCTGGCCCGCTGAGCCTTCATCTGCATGTACAGCTTCTCGTTCTCCTGCAAAACACGGCATGAAGCATGAAGAACAAGAGAGAAAAACATTTTATATATGTTCAGTTGAAATTAAAAGCACAAATGACCATTTACAGTAAAATCAAGAGTCATAGCAAGATCACAATATCTATTAAAATACTGGCAATATGATGTTTTTGCATATCGTTCAGTCACACATTTATTTTAAACATATATATACAGTATATAAACATATATACACCTGACACAAAGGTTGTAATGAGCTGCTGTGTCAAGATTCATGTGGCAAGATTGCCAAAAGTTGCCGTCTTCTTTGGAGTGAGGTATCACTCTGCTCAGGATCCCTCAGCTGATTCGTCTCTGTTTATAACCTCTTGTCATTCTGCACTTACTAAATGTACAAGAGACGTTCTGCCTTTAGATCCACACATGGCAGTGATTGTTTGGTCACTTTCACCCAAAGATGCAGTATTGTTACATTAGTATTGTAGTGAGATCCTGTGTCACTGTGTGTTTTGGCGCCTCCTGCCCTTCAGATTCAAGGATCTATTTCTCAAGCTGCAGTTATGGTAACTCTGACAACTCGTCTCTGAACTGCCTGTTTCCACCAGGCTGCGCTGCAGCTTCACGCTACAACCTTCACTACCACGAGGACCTGCTGACACCATCGACTTCCCTCCCTGAACTGAGATCCATGTACAACTGAACACAATAACAGAAGGCATATATCCCTCTGGATCCCTAAAGAGTTGGATGAAATGAAGATCATAGGAACAGAAGAACCCACAGATTAGAGATAGAAATGTGTCGACACATCGAGCTGCACACACCTGCTGGTAACCTTTGATGAGGGTCTCCTGCTCCTTCATCTCTCTACCAACCTGCTGCAGCCTTTCTTCTGCAGCAGGGTCGGAGCTTCCTGTCAATCTGACCTTCTGACTGGCTTCTTCTGCATTCACCAGCTGAGGAGGAGGAGGAGGAGGAGGAGGAGGAGGAGGAGGAGGAGGAGGAGGAGGAGGAGGAGGAGGTTAGTTACAACAG
>CAAKHC010011049.1:5589-33485 GCA_901007825.1 Macroramphosus scolopax
CCCGTCACGATCGACAAGCCGCCAGAGGGGTCGGAACTCTCAAGGCCGGTCCCGCCTTGACAAATAAAAAAGACGCCGCCAAGCATCCTCGCTTTGTTTTGAGGTTTCGGAAAGTCACGTCAACAAGCCGAAACATCTCAGAAGATTTGAGTCAGCAAGCTTTGACTGCCGTAAAGCCGTCAGTATAACAGCTCGGTGTGTGTTCCTCCACCGGTGGTGTTTCTCAAGGGCGATTGCTAGTTTTCTTCCAGCGTCTGAGAACACCGCGACCCAACATTAAAGCGATGCATTGAATCAGCTTTATTGGATTACCTCCCAACCTTGACCCCGCCCGTCTGGGAAGGAGGAGACCATCTCAATGTGGGAACTCGTCTCCCATTAAACCGCGTCAACCCGACTCAATGCTCCTGTAATGTATTAGATCCGTCGCGCTCGCTCGGGGGTTGTTTGTGTTGACCTCTGTTCGGGCTAAGCAGTGAGAAAAACCTCCAAATGAGCGGATGCAGACGAAGTATTACATGTCGGACACATATTTAATCATTAAAGAGGATTAGCGGTGGATGTAAGACAATATTTGCAGGCTGTTTCACAAAGCTCTCGGTATTGATGCTTTTAGCTGCTTCGCATGTCTTGAGGGTTTTGTTTTCATAATTCAGATTAATCAAAATCATATTAAAACATCAGAAACCTGAAAACAGCATCTCTCTAATAGATCAATATTAATGAATAAATAATAGGGTTTGATGATCAACAGGATTAGTCGTAATTTTTCTGATAAATTTGGTTTTAATGAGTTATTTGTGCAATAAAACGGGGAAGTGACTGTATTCAGGCCTTTACAGACTTCTGTTGGGGAATTGTATGTGTCTCTTTGTACCACAGCAGCTGTTTTAAAATGCGAAAGTCTGGCCGCAGGTGAAGATCTCGCTTCTTCGTCTTTTCTTCGCTTCCTCCATCAAGCTGCTTTTCACGTCTTCTTTGACTTGAGTTGTTTTTTTAAACCGAGAAAACAGAGTTGTAGTGAATGAATGCACGGATTCTGATCTGGAGCGCGGCCAACAGTCCACCGGGTGTATGTGATGTTTACGTACCACCCGTAGGAGCCTCATTGACCGATCTCGGACCAAATACGACAGAGACTCGAATCTCAGATTTTGAAAAGATCGGACTTTTGTGTCCACACAGGCCGGAAAAATCCAATGTGTCACATTATGGTAAACTTTTCAAGAGACGTTCAGGGGCACAGCGTAAAAAAGAGCTCCCATTCTTTCTATTATAGGTCGGTGTTCCATCTAAATGGATCTTAATTTAACGGTAAATGTTACTGTTTGTTACTACTTGTGTTCTCATTGGAGCTTTTAAGACAAGATATTCATCATGAATCACATTTATTCATTGCTACAGGATATAACAGGGAAATTAAGACACCGAACTTTTAAAACAAAAATATCTGTCAACCGTGAAAAGTTCCGTAAGCGACGATTGAAGTCAAAACCAAACGGAATGAAACCCGCCATTAAATGTCAGGATTCAAACATGCCGTCGCTTCTCCGTGGTCACCGGTGCCCTTTAGAAAGCTTGCAACATGTTGCATTCACAGACTCAGACAGCCACATGAATGGATGTCAAGAGATGTTATCACAAACATTTCAACCTTTTTGAAGTATCAAAAGCCTGCCTAAACATGTCTGAACATGCGGCTGAATTACTTAAGCCTGCCAGGACCCCACTGATGTCCTTGATGGGATGTGATATCCATGTAATCAATCCAGAACGGATGCCTCATGCTCCAGACGCTCCTTGCATTATAATTTCTATAGATACATAATCAGGGCGACACACACAGCGGGACAATAGGGGGAGATGAATGCGAGGCATATGAAATCCTACATGCTTTCTCCCCTTTCAAATATAAGCTTTGTGATAAAAGCACGTCTTATCAGGGGTGATAACAGGGTGCTTTGTGAAATCGGTCTATTGGTTAAAAACACTGGAGTGACTTTTAAAGGCAGCATGTCCGTGAATGAGTAGAGAGGGAAAGCATGCCGAAAGCCAGTGGCGTTAAAAAGAACAGAGGACTAGCGGTGGTGGGGGGGGGGCTGTTGCCTCCAATTAGATTCCATTGGGATTAATGTATCAGATCAGAAATGTCAAAATGTCCTTGTTCGTGTCCGCCGTGTTCAGAATGTTCCACCTTTTGCCACACGAGCATTAAGCCGAGCATGATATAACCATCAAAACAGACGTTTTGTAATCGCTTTCAAAGAGCTTGATCCGAACGCCGGTCAGGGCACGTCGCTCTGCAGACGCCAGACGAACCAAAAAAGGCTGAATTTGAAATAACAGGGGAGCTTCAGACATCCAAGGCGCAGCGGCGCGAGGAGCCGCCGCAGCCGCAGTCTAGGACTCTTCAATTGAGTATCTCCAGTCACGTAAGGTGCGTGGGCGAGTGGAGACTCTGGTTTTCTATGTCTTTGCCGGCCTGTCGGTTTCATCAGCGGGCGCGCCGCTCTGTTACTCGACATCCTCCTCCAGAGAAGACACCTGCTGTTTCCATCTTGAAATCTCATGTCGGATTTGTGATCAATCACTCCCTGTCAAGAAAAAAGCAATATTGATCCGTAAGCAGGAGTGTTTAGGCTGTTCGGCTCTTAGTCTGTTGGTTTGCACAGCAGCCGACAACACCGGAGCTGTTTACATCCTGCGTGTGGATTTTTCCTGTATTGATAACGTGCAAAGATATAAGACACTGGAAGGTTTAACAAGCGAAGGCACCTTTCATACATCAGGAAAAACTCTTGTGCAAAGATGGAAAAGTGTTTGATTTGCGGTACCAGCATGCCTCGGATGTGCAGTCCTTAAAGCGGGTGACTTCCCTACCTAATGGTGCTGTCAGTGGCTAATCACACTGTCAGCCACCGTTAACGTTGAGGCGTCCATCTCCGCTTTAGCCTGAACTTTAAAGTACTTGAATTCTTCCAGACTTAAGACTCGGACTTGAGTGTCCCTTGAGAAAACTTTCCTACATTAGAATGCATCAGATATGCTGTGATTTTGTGATTTTTTTTTTTCTCCGGCGAGGCTGCAGCCTCTCTGCATGCCGGTTAATATTCACTTTATAGGGTTTTTTTGAAATATGCAGCTATTAGCCCCTGTGGGGGAATTTGTCCTGTGCATTTGACCTACCGTCACTACGTAGGAGCAATGTGCAGCCACAGTCCGCCGCCTGGGGAGAAAATCCATCTCTGAAAACCAGCGAGGGCAAAAGTCTAACACGCATGTCGGTACATACATGACAACATGCAAAGTCTGAACATAAAGACCCTGGTGGGTCCTGTTACCTTCCAACTGTGCGGCGCCGGAGCAAAACCAACATGCCTTCCTGCCGTATATGCATACAAATGAGGGTAAGAAAGATGTAGTAACAGTCTCCTGTGGGCGGTTATGGTGCCATCACAGTTGACATGTTTATCAGTGATTTGTGTACATCTGTGTGAAAGGGAGCGGGAACGCTGACGCACGTGTGCGGGATGTTTTTAAAAATAATCCTCGGAAAATACGGTGAAATTACAATGAGATTTATTGATTTGCTTTTGGTGTACGAGTGAAGGAGGAAAAGGGAAATTAAAGGAGCAGTTGCAAACATTTAGTGACTCAAATAACTCGCACTAACTTAAATATAATTTCTTTATTCAGCGCTGACTTTTTCTACCTTTTCGCCATCAGGACGCCGCAGACCATCAACAGTGATTGACGCGTCGCCGTTGGAAACCATAATGAATCCTCCATTAGTTCAATCAGATCAACCGAAGCCACTTTTTGAGGGGCTCGCGCGTCAGTATTCTCACTCGCATGCGACATCAAAGCCGCTCCTAAATAGATTCCTCCCCCAAAATCATGCAAATCAAACATGGCGGTTGTTGTTTGTCAGTGTGCTGATGTGTATGTGTGTGCGTGTGTGTGCGTGCACTTATTAATCTCTGTAATTTCAGCAGACGTAAGTGGGGGGTGCTATCGTTTTTGTGTCACAAGGCTGAGCGCTGGAACATTGGCTTATTGGTTATGGTTGAATTATTCATTCGAACCACAGGATTGCTGCTTTGGCTATGTGGTCCATGTCAATGACTGTCTGGGGGTTGACGGGCCGAGCGCCGGGGAACGCTGCGATGACGGGAGGGGAGAAAATGATGCATGCATCCCTCCCGCTAACTTTTCTTCATCAGCAGAAATGCTACATTTGGGTTTTTCCCAACAATGGATCCTGGCCTCGCTCCAGCATCGATGTTTTTCATCACCGACCATCGTGCAGGATATTCTCGACGCGCTCAGATAGCCGCTGATGAATTGATCTCTACCTCCGCAGCAACATCGGATGTCATAATGATGCATGTTTTTTTGCCGGGAATCGACCGTCTCAGACGGGTAAGGCGGCGGTAAATTATGCCGGCTGCTTGACAGTAGCATGTTTCTGAATGTCTTCGTTCGACAGGGAGAAAATCCAGACAAGGTGAAACTGTCACTGCCTTCAAACTGAAACTTTGGTGGAGCTTGTTTCTCTCACTTCCGATTTTTGACTTCCGATATGCTAATTAAGAAGATGTTTTTTGTCGCAATATCGCAGCGTCGTTACCCGGGATGCTTCGGTTTTATTTGCATACTGCTGGAGGAAGTGGAGGCCTGATATCCAGATATAATATACAGTCTATGGACAAATACTGCATTTTTATGCAATACGGACAATACAAGTAGTTAATCAAGGAGATAATTGGCAGATGAGAATCATAATTTTTTGATAACAAGAGTAAATAAACACTTTTATTACAGATAAATAAAACCAGTTGAGACTTGAGACAGGGTGTCACATAATTACAGTCAAATCTTCGAGCCCGCATGTCTTATATTTAGGATTATTTGTGCACAGCCAGTTCTGTATTGGACGTCCACGGCGATGCCAGACATGTTTGGCACCATCACGAGCGGTGACACGGAACTTTAATTCCTCGTGTTGACTAAAAGCAAAGGATTGCCGGGGCCCCTTAAGCCCACCACTGATAATGCCAAATAAAATGTAATAGCCCTAGAGCCTATGATTCATGTCTTGATCCCTGCAGCTACATTAAACAAGCATTGATTGTCCCCAACGCCCACCCTAATCCTAATGCAAAAAATAAATACAGTGTAAATTCTCCCAGCATATAATCATCCGCTTTCTCCGGGAGGCCGTGCCGAGTGTGCGCAATCAATACACGCTTTTGGGTGTAAAATAACCTTTTTATGACCAGTGTGGAAATGCAAAGCCATTCAGGAGCGTTTCTCACACACCCTTATTGATTTCCTCGTCTGTGTGGTGTTTTTTTTTTTTTCCTCCCCCTTTTTCTCCTCACTCGAAAACACGCCGCCGTACCTTCGATATTCCGGCGTTTTTTCTATAGTTACAGAAACGTGTGGATGTTTAACCGCGCATGTGGTTCTGAGTGCACGAGTCCTGCTCCACCCCCTTGTCTTTGCCTCGGTGGTCTTAAAGGTTAGTTTCACCGGTTCACTTCCCCTCCGCGGCGAGGGGAAATCTGCCCCGCTGTGCTTACTCAGCTGAGCAACCATCGCTACAGTCCACTTAGTTGTTTCTTTTCCTAGTCAACACTTAGATTAAATAAGTAGTTGGGAATAATCAGCTGCCTTTTATTTGTTTGTTAAACAGAATTCAAACTAGGAAAATGCCAAAAGCATCATTTAGATGAATGCAATTAAATGAAGGCATGAAGGAGAGGAGGATCATGGGAGTTGTTGTCCTCATTGTTAAACAACCACCAATAAATCGAATATATTACAAATATATTTCCGGACATCCTATTTATTTGCATTATAAATCCCCCCATGATGCCACCTTCATCCCAGTATTTGAAACCGTGCCTGCTTGTTCAATATATTTAATGAAAGATGTCAATAAATCTGCCGTTTCCTCCGCAGTAAGCAGCCACCGCTGCACACTCAGCTTTGTTTGTGCACTTTGGCGGCGGCCAAATAAGATTTGTACCCTCCACAGTGGGCATTTACTTTGTCTGACGGCTTATTACGGCGCTCGTGTTGCAGCATAATCTATAACGGGACGGAGGGCGAAGACTAATTTGCCAGGTCATTAGGTGAAGGGTAAACTTATCACGTGGGGGGACGAGAGTCTATTACAGATAAGCCAGTGAAAAATACAGATGACAGACTTGGGTGGGAGAATATTTAGTATAAGAGGGTCTCTGCAGGTTTCAACAAGTTTTTAAGAATGCACAAAATTTGAGAATTATTTTACCTCCACACTGTTAAGAACTGTGTGTACGGAAGATTAATGTGTGTGTGTGCTGCTGGTGTGAATACAGAACAACGGCAGGATGTGCTGGTGTCTTTTTTTTACGATGACTTTGGTGTTTTTCTGATTTATTTTACACCCGAAGTTCCTAATTTGAGTGTTTTCTCGCAGCAAACTTCAACACTGTTTTTTAAGGAGGCCTCAGTGGACATTAACTTTTAAATTAAAGTAATCCGAAATTACTGCAATTCTCAACATTCTGCATGTATTGTGAATTCACACCATTAAAATAAAACCCCTTGTGCAACATACACTGATTGTTTCCTCCAATATATTGAAGTTAAAAGAAGGAAAAAACAATATATTCATAAACTGCTGAGTAAAGCTGCACGAATCAATCCACTCATCACTTGCATGTGTTGGTGTGCACGTGCCTGAGACTGGTTGTTAATGTCGGAGTCAATATCGGCCATTGATTGTACATGTGGAGTGCATGACCCATTGTTTAAAACAGACAGCGGAAACCTTAAGTGCTCCATGTTAAGTAACCGGTGCGATAACGCATCAAAGCTTCTGCTTGGTCCATTTTCTTGGCAGTTTATTACCGCCTTCGTCGGACGTAGCTACAGGTCTAAGATTCTTTTAGCACGTCGGCAGGGAGCTTGGCTCCCGTCTCTTGGCGGAGCCGTCCCCGCAGCAGCTGCTTCCAGACAACGTCATCACTCCTCATAACGAGCCCAGGGTGAGATGGGAAGGTTGGGCGGTAGGGGTGGGGAGTGCCACTCGGCGTTGAGGGAAAAACCCTGCAGTGTCACAAGCTGTCTGTATGTACACGCGTGAGCTGCTAGGCTCTCCGAGACCGGCGGTGATCTATCTATCAGTCTTTTCCCCCGAGCGAATCACCTTTTTTTTTTTTTTTTTACTGCACGCAGGATTTCAGAGTTATTAAGGGAAATACAAATGCGATAATTAAACCTTAAACAGTGTTTGACAATCCTGCCATCATATATTCATGCCTATAATTTTGCCTCAATCACTTCATAGCAGGCGATGACGCCTAATCGCCTGCAGTTATTGTTAATCAGTCTTAAGATCCCTGCAATTTCTTAATCTCAACCGCTTCTTTTTTCTTCTTCTTCTGTTTCTTAGGGGCCCGAGAGCCTGAGCGGTGGAAAAAAAGGCAATTAAGCTAATGCAGTATGGGTGTCATAGGGTTGTAGATATTTCAGGAGCAGAGCAATTTACCACTTGGAATAAGAGGAGAGGGCTTGCATAAAACATTCCGCTCCTCCACCAGATTTATTATGCTTTTAGTTGTGCTATATGTGATACAATTAGCGGTAGGTGCCAATAAGGCCCGCAGCTCAAGGACGTGGTCATCGCCTGGCCATCTGTCATTAATTGCAGGCTCCTGTTATGCGGCAGGCGGGCCCGGTCGGCCGGCCGGCGAGCGGGCTGGGCAGGGCCAGGGGGAAGAGTTGAGCTCTGTGTCACAAGGCGCATCAAAATCGCAGGTGTGGAGTGAACATTCATGCCACTGTGGATCTGCGATTTCGCTGCGATAAAAAAAAAAATAGGACAGTGTCCTAGAAAAGTTATGAATCTGTTTGCAGTTCAACTGGTGAGCAGAGTTTTATTTCTGGGGCTTTAGACACTTAGAGGACGTGCAGAGATATCAACATATTATTGTTATTCATTCAATTAAAAGAATGTCAGATAAAAAAATAAAATAAAAGGCTTGTTGTATTCTTATCTCCTCATTCGGCTGTGCCATCTTCATTAAGAAGCAAATGGGTGTAGAACTGCAGAGGGCAGTAATGATATGTACAAGGAAGGCCCCCCGAGTGCCATGTTATCTGTGCAAAGGGAGGGGAGGACCTGAAAGCAGATTTTTACAATAGCGGCGAATAACAGGAGTTATATATGTGGAGCAGCCAAGTTGGCTCATAATCTCCTGTTTTTAATCAAGTACGTGGGTCCGCTTCACTTTATGGCTCTCATTTTATGAGCTTTACATTAGTGTCAGAGTGGAAACATCACAACATCCAGAGGATACGTGGAGCCTGATTGCATATCGTAATGGACACGTGTCTTTTTTTTTTTTCTTCCATTTCCTGGAGAACACCCCCTGATATTGGTGTTCCTAGTGCTTTTTAACAGCTTGTTTCAATGCCCCAGTGGCATGCCAGTAACACCCTTTATCACGAGCTGTTAAGGTGCTCTGTGAAAAATTTAAAACGCAGGTGTGAAAAGCCTCCCATAGGTCAAATAAACCCCATGTCAGGCGGACGCGGTCGACTACTTAAATAGAAATGAGCACAGTCGGCTGCACGCGGGCGAGAAAATCCAAGAGAATTACAAAACGCGCTGTTAACAAGACATACAATTGCCATGTTGTATCATGCTACACATTCAGGCAGCTGATCCCCAGGTAGGTAAAGATTGCCGTGCATGAAGAGTACACACTCTGCAATAGTGTGTCACTCATGTTTGCAAGCTTAATGGGATTTGATCTAAATTTAGAGGGATCACGTCTCCTGTGTGTAATATTTGGATTGCAGATACCTGGGCAAATTGCTACTTCACGTTGCTCTCTGACAAAAAGTGTCATGACAAGGAAGACACGCCAAGAAGGACATAAATCACGGGGTCTATTTTGGCGGAGGAGAGGAGGGGAACGGCGCCGCGCCACTCTCATCAACGAGCACGGGGGGGGGGAAGAGCAAGATGGCAACCCGTGGCTTTGTTGAAGGACAGGTGAGGAGATGAGTTCCTGACACACTTTGGCATGCGCACGCCAAATCGCCCGTCACGTCAGGGCTTGACAGCGTTCATTTTGTCAGGGAGGGTTCGACTTGACAGCTTGGCAGAGATGCAAATGATCATTTCCTGCTCCATTTTTTTTTTTTTTTTTTGATTCAATGAAAGCCAAAAGGTTGGCTGACGAAACTTGTTTAAACATTCAGGACCGTAAGACTGAATGTCTGGCCCCGTCTCCGGGTGCGTTAATGGACGCGTGATTGACGTATTTCTATGCGCGAGCTGACAGAGTACATGCAAAAACAAATACACAAGGGCAACATGTTTGAAATGTTGCATTCGGCCGGCATCAAGCGGGTGAATACGAGCGTTCGCGTGTCGACATGTGTACGTGATGAATATGAATGAAAGAACCTCAAATCTACCTCCTTCTCCGAGTAATTAATATATAAGAAAAAAAAAAAGAATCTGTTCATGTGAGACATCTTGAGATTTGTAAATATTTTGAAAGTATTTGTTAACGGGGGTGCAGAAGAATAGGCGCAGTAAGGGCTCGCTGATGGGCTGGGAGATAGCAGGCTGGGATCCACCATCTGGCCTATTCTGCATATTTTTTTTCCATTTGAATTGCAGATTGGAGGTAGACAGAAACATTCCGAATCTGAGCGGTGGCAGACCTCGCGAGGGAAACAACCACGGCGGTGCAAACAAACTGTTTGAAGATGATAATTCGCAGAACGATTACTAAATTAAGAATGTGACTCTTGTTGCCCCGTTTGAAGAACACACTCTCACTTGTTGCCTTAATATACGCCGGAGAAAATGCAAAGAGTTTCCCCCCCCCCCCGCACAAACATAAAGCATCTAAACCCTCATGATTCATGAAACGACATTCGGTTCGCAGAGGTACAGCGAGACAAGCAGCCGTATCCCACAATGCAATGCAAATGCCATGCAAATGCAATGCAGCGATGATAGTAGCAAATTGCATAACAGGCGACGCGTAAACGTCAATAACACTTCGATTTGAGTGAAACTTTACACCCTGCTTATCTTATTATCCGTTTAATGTCCGCTCACATCGTTGGCTGCAGGCGGTTGCCGTGGTAACACACCTCCAACTAGCTCGGAGGTCCTCAGAAAGCGGCGCGACTACGCTGTGAGTCGGAAATGACACATACTACTTTTATATTATAGATACTGAGTTTGTAGTAGTACAATTTATTTTCTCGTGCTATGTTTGCATTTCCTTTCTCAATACAAAGAGTTTGGTTTGACACCATGACAGCTGCTATGATTATTTCATCCTTCTTCAACAGTCAAGATGTTTTGCAGATATTTGCAAATTGACAACAAAATCCCACTTTTAAACCTGCTGATTTATTTTCAATGCAACTACAATATAGATGTAATTCGAGCTGCCTTAAGTTTGCCGACCTCATTCCTGCGGTCATGAACTCTCGCACCTCCGCCCCTCCTATAATTACAGCTCCTCCATTCCCAAGGCTTTCAGCTTCACAGATCCCCGTCCCGCGTGCACCAAAGTGCCCCCGTAATAGACAATTTCAAGGACTTTGTTTTACTTTACACTTTAAAAATGTCAGCCGTAATGTGAAACTGTGGTCAGTGTTTATGAACAACCATAAAGGCAAACTTAGTGTAGCGTCACAGCCGAGCTATTATACAATAAAAGTTAATGTCCATGAAGTAAGGAGAAGAGAGGAGAGGACAAAGCAATCATCGAAGTGGGAATTACTGCTGTGTCACTTAAACGAACGCTGTGCATAATAACGGCGGCGTCAGATGCTAAATGCAGCACCGAAAAGTTAAAAGACAAACCAGAAGTACATATTGCCATTTCTCAGATGTAAGAGATTTAATAACACCCTGAGGCATCAAAAAACAGGTCTTTGGAGTAGTTTGGAGAGGGAGCCAGAATATATGAAACTCTCAAAACTTGGCCACTGACTCAGAACAGACACAGGAGAGAAAATCAATAGAAGCAGATGCCCTATTTTCCCTCCGCCTTGAAAACAGATGTATAAAAAAAGCCCTATCCTCAAAGGTTAATGCCTGTTCTCTTCGCCCATGTAGGAGCACTTGAGCCTGGGGACACAGGGTCTGATGGAAACCGGAACCGGGATGGAGTGCACATGGTCAGGTACATCTCTGGCATTTCATCGTCCCCTGGAAGTGATGAAACAATGCCCTGACATTACTCAGCCCGGAGAAGATCATGTGCATTCAGAGCCAGACAAACTATTTTTTTTTTTTAGGCCGTAATGTCTGTAATTTAAGGAGGTCCAGTGGATTACATGCAGTAACTGTCAATCTGGCTGCAGCAGGAAAACACTTCCAGCCTTCAAAAGCATTATGCTGAGCCTGAAAAGCAAGAAGACATAAACCTTTATCTCGCTTTGGACCTAGAAGCTTCGAGTATTTTAAGGTGAATTATTCAAGAGATATTATCTGAACGAGCGCCGACTTGTCGAGGGAATAATTTAAGGATTGACGGGTTTGACAGAGCAATTATTAGGCGCCTTCAATGTGCATGAAATGATCGAATCTCAGACGTTTCAGGCCGTCGACATGACGCAGGCTTTACTTTGACTTGCACAAGTTTTCTGGAGACGGGGAAGGACTTACTGGCAGAGGAGCAGGCTGACCTCAGTAAAGGACACACAGACAGCCAGTTACTCTTTATCACATTTAAAGGACTGGGACCTTGAAATAATGCCCCCTTTAATATAATTACCTGCCTATAGTGCAGGTAGGCAAAAAAAAAAAAAAAAAAACACACTTCTTTTGAGTGTCATCTCCTATCTGGCTTGACCCTCTGTGAGCCACTCAGAGTTTCTGCCGGGGTGAAATCTTTTGTCATCTTAAACTTGATTTTCATTTGAATTGGCGACCTTAAGGTGAGGCGGCGACTCAGCAGTTTAATTACATTTTTTTTTTTTTTTTCCCCTTATCAGTATTTTTTTGATAAGGTACGCGAAATTGGTTCCAAAAAATGTATATTGATTAGAGTAATGGAAGTGATGAAGTAGCTTATTTCTCGATTCCGCACCCTTGAAAAGGAAGAATGAAACGTTATTGTAGAGTCCTCGCTCAATACGTCTTAGTCATGGAAATGAACTTGCATTAAACGTTTAAATGTCAAGTATCCACCTGCTTTTAGTTGCAGAGGCTAAATTATTTCTTGATCTTCCGATTTTACAAGCCCATATTGGTCTTTTAAAGGTATATTGTGCGTGCATATATGTTAGCTGATGCGTGCAAACATGAAAACAAAAATATTATTACGTCCAAGTGCATCGTCTCAACACCGTCTGCAGCCATCGATGTCACAACAAGGCGTGTCGTCGATGCCGGTCCACTAGAGGATGTCATGTCAGAGTCACGGTACTTTAGAGGTAGAAGCCTCCCACCGACGTCAGCGGTATTGTTAATAATACAGTTAACTAAAGGTAGTAAAGGGCCATTAAGGTGAGGTCATATGAAAGCATGGAGCTTCTCATACACACATGGTCGTAGAAAAGACAAACTTTGTTACTAAATAAGGTTTATACAAGGTGAATCCTTCCTTCGCTGCTTCCAAGCTCTCTGCGTAAGCTATTACTATTCCTGTTGAGGTCAGCCAGATTATAAGTTGATTGGCTCTATTGGTAATGATCTGCATTAGGTCCATTATTGGAAACTATAAAAACTCGGGAGGAGAATGGGGCCCTGGAATCTGGTTAAAATCAATTACCTTAATGTTAAAAGTACTGATGTAGATATCTAAGGGGAGACGTGGAGGCGAGATACAGAAGGTAAGGGGGAGAGATGTCCTGATGCATTGCAGCAAAGTGAATGCGTATCTAATCTGACACCTAGCACTCCTGGCTAATGTCTTGATAAGGTATAAGTGGATCATTTCCACCCTCAGAACATTTTCCCTGGTGCAGCTTGAATGAAAGAGAAATCCATGTGCCTTTTCACTGAACTGTTGCCCCTTGTTCTCTCCCTCCGTGTACAGTCATACGTCTCCGGAATTATTGATTTCAGATTACAGTCGTTTCCCCCTGTATTTCCACACGTCGGTACAGTGAGGCGGCTCACAGTGCTGCAGTGTTGGCTTCATCAGGCACGAGGGCTGTCGCGTCCCTCTGTTGCATCGGTTCAAATGTCAAACCCAAATTGCTAAATGCTAAATCCAGCAGTGTATATGAGGAGGGTGGATTCTGCAGCCAGGCTGCAGGAGGTGGGAGGAGCACAGACATCCATCATATCTTTGCTTTGTCATGGCAGAATAGGAGAGTGCGTCACTGGGTGGAGCTTGTCAACGTGTCAGGTTTCCCTTGCTTGCTTGCTTTGCCAGCTGTTGTTCAAACTTCCCCCGGTTGCACTTTAATATTCCGTCTCTTTTTACACCGTGCAAGGTCGAGAAAAATCGCTATCTTTTTCCCACTATTTATAGAATCTTAGCTGTGCTGCGAAGGTGGAAGAGCGTCTTCCACCTCCTCCTGCAGACCGCTTTGACTTTGGAGCCCGAACGCCTCACCGGGAGAGTGACTCACCCATTTAATGTATGCTTTCATATGTAAATGTTTGACCATAGATCACTTAGGAAACCACTCCTCTTAGCATTCACCGCACTAATCACATATAGGAGGCGAGAGCTCCGGCCGACAACATGGCGGTGCTGCAAGTCAACAATTACCCGGAGGATGCCGGGAACGACAGGCTTGGACGTCAGCCGCTCCCGTGTCCCCACTTGCCACGATTGATGAGTTCATTTATCTCTCCCTTGCCTGTCTTCATCTCGTTGCCCCTCTGTTGCTATGAAAATGAATAGCCTTTGTAAAAATGGAGAAATGATGCCCTGGAAAAAAAAAAACCTGTCTTTACAATACCACAGAGGCATATTTATTTCATCTTAAAGGGGAGGTTTGAGGTCACCCTCCAGTCCTTCCCCAGTGACATTTCCCGACTTGACATTCTGTGACATTTCCAGTTAAATATTGCTGATATTCCTGCAGTGGAATTAAAAGAATGTCTAAAAGGGACACCGGCTTTAAAGCTCTTTTCTCTATCTTCCTCCCTCCCTCCCTCTTTCTCCCTCTCTGGCTTTTCATCCTGCACTCTGTTTCCCTCCTCTTCATGCAGCAACACAGGCTTACATGCACTACCTACTAAGTGCGGTTGACTTGCATCTGCAGGTATTAGAAGGAGACTTTTTTTTTTTTTTTTTTTTTTTATCAGAAAGGATTACCGAAAAATTCTATCGCCGAGAATATACAGGAGACGGACACAAAGTGTGTAACTTGAAAAGGCTTACGGTGCTATTTTGAGCCAAAAAATTCAAAGATTAAGACGGAGAAACATGGAAACACACGTGCAGGCGTGCAGGAGACCGAAAACGGACGTCAACTCGGTGGATGATGATACAAATTCTACATATGCAATTCAAGATTAGTTACTAAGATGAAACTAATATTGCATTTGTAGCATTTTGCACCTTCGTCCAACTGACTTACGATGTAAACAGGGAAGATAATACACTATGACACAATAATAACACAACTTCAATGTCAAAATCTGAAGTCACAAACTAGATGACCGAATGTTGACATCCCCCCTGAGCATCACCAAACCCCGGTTCAAGACCTGCGTCTGTCTCAGCATCGCAGTCTCACAAGACACGGGGACACATCTGTTCTCTGGTGATGCGGAACCGTCCGCCTGGGTCCACTGCAGTGCTGCTGACATTGTTTTCTAACCAGATAAAGTGCAGGAGAGGAACCGCGCCCACACAGGAGTGCGTTGGGATGCACCATGTTTGGAACGCAGCATCCCTTTTGCCACAATGTCATGACTTCCTGTTAACATCTATAAAGCTTCTGATTGGACGGGAGTCGTTTCCCAGCAGCTTATTAAACATATTTCTAAAGTCTCCACTTATTAGACATTTCTTGTTTTAATGGTTTGGTAAATCCTCTGTTTGAAATACTAAAAAAGAAAAAAATAGGACGCTAATCCATGTTGACAATCACCTGACAAACGATTCTTTTGCCTCACCGCCTCCTCAGGGTTGATTCAAACATCTAAAACAGGGTGATTTTTGCTCTCAGTGTGGTTGTTTTGTACATACAAGGTGCTTTAAATGCTTCTTATCGATTCATCTGACCGCTTACATTATATCCTGACAACCTACCGACTCTTATTAATCAGGCTTAACAAAGCCCCCTTTTTAGTTCCGTCATTGTTATTCCCGTCTTCTCCCTCATCAGTATAATGTGAGCAGGAACGTCTGCTCCATTGTTAAACAGTGAAATGTGTCATAAAGCATCAACGTATTCAGCACATACCGGCAGCGCAGGAAGAACGAAGCACTTCCCTGCATACCCGTTACAACAAAGTACATTTCTGTGGATTGAGACGATGAATATTTAAAGAAAAATAATGACTAAGTGATGCTTTTATTAAAACAAGCCGAGAAGCGTTAAGGTTACACATCTTTTATTCTGCTTTGGAAGCTTGAAACATTTACAGCTGATCTACATCTGATTTGAGGAGAGCTCATTGATGTGTTGGCTCGGATCAGAGTCAAATTCAACTGATAACGACTGAAAGGAAACAGAAAATAAAGATTGGTTTTATGACGCAACTTTCTGACACTTCATCGTTATTTTAAAACTTACATAGCAATTACGAAACGAAATAATTTGGCTGCTTTTATATCCGGCGATCAAAAGAAGAAAGACCAGAACAACAAGCTGAAAGAGGCTAAAATAGACATGAGAGCTTAAATGTTCATTCCACATCATCCATTTCTTTATTATGACTAACTAATGATAGACCATTTTACCAGGAAGCCTTGTGGTCCTCGTCATGCTATTCTATTATCCAATAGGAAGTTGCTCTCTGCTGCTTTCAGTGCTCCGACTTTGACGCCCATTTCCTCCACCCCAGTTTGTCCCGGTCTAGATGGGGGTGGGCTCCTCGCCCCAGCCTCCTCCTCCTCCTCTCGGCCGGATCCGGAACATGATAAGTAACTCTACGATGTGCAGCCGGACTTAGCTTTCTCCCGCATCGTGGTTTCTTCTTGTTTCGGGTCGCCCTGCTCTCTTCGTCCTTGGTGGCTCCGTATCCAGCGTGAACTGATTCATGTGCCACGTCTCCGCTCCCCGCACATTATCCACACTCATCACCCGGAATCTCTCCGTGAATAATCCATGATAGATATGGTACCACACCCACCAATAAATCTTTGTCACGAGAGGCCTCGGGATTTCATTTTCCACTTCCAGATAATGATCAGTGTCTCGGATGGCTGGGAAAACTGTAAATGCACCGGAGTCCAAGGCCCTTTGTAACTTCGGTGAACGGCTGAGCTTTCACTTCAAGTCTGCAGAATAAAGCATTTTCTTAGCATTTGGACGGAACCACGGAATCACATCGGCGGCAGGAGATAGTAATTGATTGTAATCAAAATGTAAAGTAAGCCTGAGCTGTCTGACTAATGGATTTAATAGTTTATTTGTCTGGAGAGGTGAATCAATCTTAAAATATTGACCGTGGGATCCTGAAGGATTAAAGACGGGCCAAGGGGTCGCGGGGCTAGACCACTGCGAGCGCCGCTAGAAGGCCGCCGCTCGGATAAAGTCCCGGGTTCTAAGCAGTTTAGCATATTGAACGGAAATTAACCTTCCTCCGAGGGAGAGACTAAGACAAGCAAATCCCCTTTTTTCATTTGTTAATTCATTCATTAGTCCAGAAATAACAGCAGCGCCGAAGATGCTGTGATGTTCAGTTTCCTAAAGTTTCCCAAAAACTCTCGATAACTCGGACGACGCAACAGTCTGGACATTAATATTGGATGGATTTCATTTGGGAACACAAACACCAAAGTGTTTATAGACTGAACTCAGGGCTTACTATCGAAGTCATGTGTGCCTCCCCTATTGCCACTGTGAATATTTCCTCGAGGATAATGCGGGATCAAGCGCTTATGATATTGACATTGCGAGGCGAGGTGGTGATGGAGGGTCTCAGTAGTTAGTGGGCCTCAGTGGAGCACAAACAATATCTTCTCTTGCAGCCAGTGTCAGAACCAATCAATGGCACAGTAAAAGATACTCAAGTGAATAAAGTATGGATTTTTGAGTGCTCTCAGTCCTCAGCTTCTATATGCATGTGGCATATATTCTCAGAGATAAGCCACCAGCCCGTCTATTTACGCCTGCAACCGACCGTGCAATCAACACGGAGCACTCACCTCGGTTCGCAAAATTACAAGTGAATTTTTTGATTGTGCCATTAAAGAGCCCCTTCATTATGACTTAGCAAGGACAATTTGCATGCTCTACTCCACAGAATTTGAATGAGGCTCCAATCAATTATACTCATTATCCAGGCAACTGATTGGCATGTGGTCAGACATGCACCCTGCCGAGGTGCCGCCGTGGAAACCGGGCAAGGTAACAAACACACACCAGTACGACAACGTCCTCCCTCAGCGCCTACGCACGGAAAAACAAACAAGTGCGTGTGCAGCCGAGTCCGCGACGATGCCGCCAAATTAATTTGCTATTTAAATCACTTGAAGATTCTTTTCATTTGTTGTTTCTCACCCACAAATATGTGCGAACGTGTTAATTCACGAGGGTTAATGAGGACAAATGTGCACCTTTCTCCCTCTGTTCCACTTCAGATGTGGAATTGATAAAAGAGACGTTCAGACGGTTCCGCCGGCTGACTAATTATTTTGACATTAATAAAGTATTCCAGCGTCGATAAAGATATGGATAGTTTATATAAAGAAATAGTCTCATCCAAGAGTTGAGACCAGTTTTATACTAATTTCCAATATACCTCTGCTGCTGTAGTGTTTTATGTTTTTTGTACTTGTTTGCAGTATTATTAGCAGTTTTTATAAATGCATCGGGGGCTATTATCCACTTGTCTATATACTACAGACTATATACCTCCGGTGTTACACTGGTTCAAGACTGCAGGCTAGCACGTAGCACGTAGCAGCAGCATGCTATCAGGATGCTACGAGCTACATAAACAATCACAATGTAAATGCTCTGCTATGAATTTTTCCGCCGAGCTTCAGAGGGCGCAGTTACAGATGACTTTCTCTAACGTGAAGTCATTAGCTCCCTGCATCTCCTGACCGCAACTGAAGCAGAGACTTCCATTTGACGTAATCTCCTGTAGCCCCGCATCATGTCAACGTGACATTAAGCCTTCGGTGAGGAAGCGCGTCGGTTCAGAAGTCGGTCGACTCACGTGTTTGGTCCAGATTGAAGTACCTCATTAACTGCTGCATGTTGCACGATCATTGCTGGTCCATCCAGGATGAAACAACCTTTTTATCCAGCAACAGGCACTTTGGGTGGATTTGGAATTGAGTGAAGATTGACAATAGTGAATTTTTCTTCTGTCGCTTCACTCCGAAGAACAATTTTTGGTTCCAGTTAGCACCTTTATTTTTCTCTGGGTACAACAAGCATGTCCCATCTTCTCATTTATTTGGTTTATTTTGGTGTTATACGATGAATTTCTCAATTACTTCTATTGGGTTTCTGTTGTAGGTTCCGTCCTGGTGCTTCCGACCTTCCGTCCACTCGAGACAGATAAAGGTTAAAGCACAGAAGATCGGTGAATAAAAAAGCAAGCTGATACTCTCTTTGGATGCAATCATGTCTTTAAAACGTGGAAGCGGGTATTAATTTATCAGTGAGCTGATCAGGGAATGTTGAGCACTGATGTACTGTAACTGCTGGCAGACACTGAAGCTCGCTCCCGCCCACACACTGAATCTGTGTTGTAAATGTGTAAAGCCTCACCCACCACCTAAGTTTAAATATTAATCATGATGTAAGCGACCTGTGTTTGTCTGAGATTCCGTAGCTTCAAAGGAATCCCCCACGGAGTCTCTCCTAACAGCCAGGAGAAGCGCTTGTGAACATAGCGCCCACCGACACTTTGCCAACTTGAGGAATGCCTTGGCAGTTATCAGACGAGGCTTCCTTCGCCGTGCGCTAGCCTAACCAGACTGCTTCCCCCAACGCCGGCTCAGCTAGGCTGCAGGGCAACGCTAGCTCTCACGAGTACCTCGGAGATCATGTTGCTATCGGCAGGTTAAATGACTGGATGATAGCCAAATGCACGATGGCCCCGCTTTAAATCAGCTCGCCCCTCTGGCGGATACGCTCCTGAAGAGAGACACAGCTGGGGATGGAGGCTGCATTTCAATGTTTGTGGGCTAAAAAAAACGGCTTCAATCAATGCTGGTTTAACCCCTCTCATCAGATAGGTATTCACAGCCTCGATTTAAAGCAAGTGCTGCAACTGTTTTGTGCATTAAACCGCAAATACCACGGTCGCTCTGCCTGTTTTCATTCGTCTACAGAGAGTTGTTCTTGTTGACAGAGCTATTAGTCTTAGAAATACCACAGAATTCATCATAGTCACCCTGCGGTTGTTTCACAAATTCATCATTTCATTACTTTTCCACAGAGGGTGGCTGCTGGTGGGAGGGAGCTATAGGGGAGACGGCGAGTGGTGCGATAACATCAGACCCCCCCCCCGGAAGAAAAACAAAACGCTGCGCTGCTGTTCGGTTGTTCAGGTGTGGCGTTTAAAATCTCAAGCAATCGCAAGGACAAGAATTATTAAGGAGTGTTTCCTTAGAGGACCTTAAAAAAAAAAAAAAAGGTTTCATTAAATCTTGATCAGAAAGCCATTTATCTCGAGTCTCCTAATCTGTCGCGCAGATAATTAATATCTGCTTATTGAGTAAATGAAAGTCATTATCTGGATTTCTTTCAGATAATCTATCTGTCTGTGCTTCACAGTGAGGGCATTTTACGGCGTAGGCAGGTATTGATTAGTTTTTTTTTTGTTTTTTTTAAAGCATAATCAGCCGTAGGGTCAAGGTGCTCTCCGCCGTACCCAAACGGAGTTAGGACGATGCATCACAGGGCCTGTGCAGATCCAACGGAGCTCTGAAGCTATTTCCTCCTCTCGGCGTGCACACGCATCACAATCAAAAACGCTGCTCTTTTCTTCTATTACAATGCTCCCACATCAATACAAAGCCCACTCTCGAATGTAGATCACAAATCGGCGCACATCAGGACGAGAAACCATGGCAACCGACATACATACATTGATTGCTACATGCAGGCACGATGCAGGCGGTTTAAGTTCCACTGGAACACGACGGCGTTTGAGTCGTCTCGTGTATCGCACATCTGCTCTGTGCATCTTTTTTTTCGGGAGGAGAAAGTCAGAAAGTGCACGGTATGTTCAACATCTTTAGATTAATTAGACGCTGCACTGTTCTGGTGCAACACAAAGCCAATCAAATATTGCACAAAGCCTTTTCTATGATCGGCAGAGGAGACAGTCACACTGAGCCAGACAGCAGCTGTTACACAACACAGGAGCCGCAGACTCGGAACAACTGCCCACATCAGCTCTCCTGCCAAAGTCTCCTTCTTATCTAACTTATAAAAAAAACATGAACACACTGTAAAGCGTTACATCTACTCTGTTACACGTACACCAGCACTTCTTTTTAATTCGACTTTACTTTAATTATACTTCTTCAGGCGACCAGATTCGGTTCATTCACCGTATGACTCACTACAGAGGGGCGGATTAACCCTCAGTGAATCCCATGTCATGAAAAAATGGGAAAAAAATGAATTAATATTCCTCCTTTTCTCTTTTTTAATTAATTTAACTTCTTTCTAATATCCTCTTCCTTTGAAAACTAATAACAGGTCGCTTTTTTGTGCCAAGCTGGTCCTAAAATGTAGCTGAGAATGTTGTTAGACTATCTTTATGTCGTGCATTTACATGTTTATGTCAGTGTATGAACATTATGTAAAATAAAAATGATCTTGTGACATCGTGTGTACAACAGGATCCACAGTACTAACCACCACACAGGAGTGCTGCACCGGTGCAGAGAGGATTTACTCATGACACAGTAAAATTTGTTGCAGTCAGGACGTCTTTTAATGCAACACATGGAGGGAATAAATGAATAAAGTTATTTATTACTTCAGCAGCATTTCACCTGATACTTATGTACTCTTTTTTTGTACTTTTACTTATATTTGAGTCCACATAACTCTACAGTAAAAACACTTTTACTTGAGTATTATTTATCTTGCTGTCTATATAGTTAATTAGCTAACACAATGTGTCAACACCTGCACATGTCACTTTGGTCCTGGTGGATGCTGGTGTGGCCGTCACTCCTCAGTAACCCCGCGGACGACGACCTGTCAGCCCTGCAGTTCGTGTCGGCTCCATGCAGCAGGACGCTGACACGCCCCTCCAGCCAGCTGAGACAACGAACCATCGCTGCTCTTCTCTTCCTTCTAATACAACAAAAACATCACCAACATGTGTTTTTAAAAAACAAACGCCGGCCTTATTTTGTACAGCAGAGAGGGATAATTAAAACTGATCACAATTAGAATTTAATAATTAGTTTTACTGCATTAACGCAGAAAAAAAAAAACTGTAATTTGTTTTTAAACAATGTGTAATTACTGACTTCCGCGCGCCGCATTTCCATAATAAATGCAACAACACCCGAATGGTATTTGGAAGCTCTCACTGTGTAAATGTCACACTGATACGCATGAATGGTCACCGATTCCAATAATTTTGGATAACGTCAAAGCGGCTATTATTGGGAACACTGTGAAACAAAACAAAGCGCCTTTACTGAAGTAAGTCGTTTTTAAAATGTAAAATACTACCTGTACTTGTGAAGTTAAATATTATATGTCAGTAGTCCCATTTTCTCTCGCTGCCTTTCTCAGGCACGTCACAGACGGGACATTTTTTCTCGCCCTGTTTATTATCTATCTATTTATCTATTGTCTAGACTAACAAACTTTTTGTCTTTAACATCCATGTGTACTTTTCTTCCCCTCCTCTTATTTGTGCGATTGGACTCTGCTAAGCAGACCGGCAGCGACTCTGTATCCACGTCCTGCTGTGTGCCCTCAGGGGTGAGTGGAGTCTGTAATGCTTATCACCCAGGTGGACATCCAGCCAGAGAGACTGCCTCGGCCAGGGCCTGGCGCCCCCGCTGGCAAGCCTCTGGCCGGGTGCCTCGGTTCGGCTGCTCCCTGTCGTCTGGCTCAGCGGGTGGCCTCCGATCGGTGCTCACTGGCAGGGCTTGTCCTTCTGCCCGACGGAGGAAGGGGTAGAAATAAAAGCAGCGTGACTCCTCGTCTAATGGGCCAAAGCATTACCATGAGAGCGTGCAATTGATGGTGTTGTTCACACTTGTACCCGTAGCCAAGCAAACATACAGTTGGTGGTTGGCAAGGTTGTGTGGGATGTTCACGCCTTGGGCTTGAATCGAGACCCAGCCATCCTCCATCTTTATGTCGCAGGCGGCTCTATGTTGAACGTTGACCAAATCTGCTGAGGCTCAAGTGCTCTCGATGAAGGTGATGCCGGACCATATATAGCAATTTGCAATCACTTAAGGGGGCCGCGAACTTGATTTGGATTGTTTTTATTCATTCCTCAAAGTGAGGAGGAGAAGTAGGAAGGTCGAATAGCAAAACAATCATGTGAAAATACTTCAAACAACGGCTACACGGGAGGTTGAAGTTGATTACGAGCTCTAATGAATCACGCGATGCCGTCGGATGACTGCAGCTGATGGACTTAACCACCGCGAGGAGTCAGCGTTGGGTTCATCCTTTTGAGGTGAGCTTACCACGCTTAACCCTCACAAGTGTGCAGGGAATGAGCCAAAAACCAACCAACGATAGTGTAACTAAACCTCGTAAGAAATCTGCACAGAGCGAAAAGGCAAAGCAAACCAGAGCAGGAGAGCTTCCTGTCGCCTCATCGTCTCGGCCCCGTCTGCAGGAGTCAAACCCTTAAAGATAACACAGATTCCCAAAAGCTTGCATCTACAAAGAAGCAGCCAGGCTGAGAGAGAGGATAAGATAGATGTAAAAGCTGCAGAGAGACTTGTGTCTCTTTACAAAGCAGATGTTTGGCCTGTCTAATAGTGAGGAGCTACTTGATTTTTCAGGATCTCCTCTGTCCTGTCTGCCAGTCCCCCCGGGGATGAAGGGAGTTAGATGTGGCGAGCAGCACTTGCCGGAGTGACAGAAAGCTTTGTCTCGACATCTCTGTCCCTCACCCGCGTTAGACCTTCCCTCCACGTTCAGAGAGCTGTCACGCCGCGGTTTGTCGATCAACTCCTCTGCACCCCAGCGCCACCTTCCTTCGTTACATAAGCTGCCAGCGCTATCACAAACAATCACAAGTCTTACACACTGACTGCATATACACACCCGGAGAACCACGGCTGGGAGGAGATCTCATGCTGTGGATGTATACAGTGAAGGGCGCCATAGTATACGCGGGCGAACGAGGATAATACTGATCAGACAGTCCTGGAGTCCAAAGCAATTTCCTCTTTTGTTCCCAGCACCTCCGCCTCTGTATCGGACATAACATCCTGAGATGGCGGAGATTGGTGGCCAGGATGCTGAATTTTTCATGAGGCAGGAAAGGTTAGATAAGATCCTCCCACGTACTGGAGACGGTGCACTCACAGATCCGTCTTTGGAGCCCCGTGGTATAAAAAAAAAAATAAATGTGAATGGCTCAGATTTTGAAAGTGACCCCTTTGAACATGTTTCTGGGTGCGGTGTCGTCCAAATAGATATCGAAGTGGACAATCTGAGTCAAAACTTTCCCCCTGCAGCGGTGGGTTGCATTGATATGCCCTTCTGCAGACTCGTCATGCCTCACACCCTAAAAGCTGCTAGTCACCCAGTCCCAGTGGATATTATCTGCAAATAATACTAAAAAATTGCTTATTAACCTGCGTCTGATGTTGCATATTTCACAGGTAACACAGGTTTTGTTTTCTCCTGCCTTGCTACTTAACAATTGCGATGATTGTATTGTGTAAAGAAAAGTGAGCCTTGGAATAAATAAAAGACATTAATCATTCTGATTGTTGTATTGTTATTGTAATTTGTCATAAAGTGCATGGAAAAAATAAACAACAAAAGAACCAATAAGGCATCACAGTGTGATTAGGTGAGTAATATCATTGTTGAAGCAGAAGTTGGCTGAATGTTTAGTAAATGTGATTGTTTTTTTTTTGCAATTATCTTCATTTATTTCACGCTGATGATTATATATATATACGCTGCATCGAGAGAAAAAAGCATCGACTGTGTGCAGAGGTTCTGGTTTTCCACTTGTGTTTTACAGAAGATGGTTTGAGTGGAGCAGATTACCGCCTGAGGAGCAACCACAGAGCCGCACTTTGAAGAATCAGACGTATGAAGGAGAGTTGGATGAAGGGGAGCAGCTGATGGTACGACTGCTAAATATTCCTTTGAGATTTTTTTTTTTTTTTTTCCAGGCAGAGACTTTACAAATATTTCCATAAATCGCTGGAAGAAACGGCGACTACCAGGCCCAAAAGCCCAGATGTAGCCCGGACGACGTGTTTGAGCTCTGAGTCGTAAAAGGTCAGCAGCCGCTCCTCCAACAGGTATGAAAAGCCACACTTCCATTTCAAGGCGCGTTCAACACCACAGGTTGCGTTCTTTTCTTGGCAAGAACGAGCGTCCATCTTTCTCCCGGCTTAGAGAAGATAACCTCAGAAGGCCAGGGGAGTTGTCTTAAGAAGGCAGTAATTTGGTGCTATGTGACGATATTTTTGGTGCATCTGTCCATGCGTCAAACATAGTTATCCCATGTTTGAATGTTTCCGGTCAGACTCTCACTGCCTCACAGGAGGCTCTTCAAACGAGTACTATGTATGTATTGACCCGCGGGTACGCGATAAATTAAGCTTGCATGACACCGGTGATAATCAAGAGATGGTATTCCATTGTTAAACTCTGCTTGTTCTTCTGACCATTAAGCTGCTGTGACTCATCACTATCGCTCGACTTGTGCCACCTCTTCGGCGAGCGATGATTAAAGGACGTTTTATTCGCAGTGAGCTTTTTCGTTGTTGCACAAATAATGAGATATGAGTGCTTTTCAGAGTTGAATAGTTGTCAGAGAGGAGATGTGCGAGGGCGAGTTGATGGGCGTGTAATTCATGGGGACGGGCGGATGGATGGACGGACGATAGATACGGGCTCTGACGCCGCTGCCCCAACAACATCAACATTCACTGTAGACGTCTGTGTTATATTTCCAGTCCAGTTTGTTGTCCATGTATCTGAAGCCCTCCACAACCACCACCTCATATCTCTGGATGGAAATAGTGTTCAGCTTATCCAACACCCTGCCACAAATCGGTCCTCCAGGCACCTGTGCTGAGTTGTATCGGAGGTCTGTACAGGTTGGATTGCTCCTGAGCTGCTAACCACTTCCTCAGGCAAACATGCCCCCAGAAACACAAATTGTGTATGTCCATCCGGCACCCATTAATCCAGGACGTTGTGCAGACATCTACTCATATCTTTTGGAGCTTCTCCATGATCCTCACATTGCTATCGGCTTTGTCCAGGCGAGGATGAAGCAGGTAGATGATAGTATCTTCCAGTCCAACCTCCAGGCTGCAGTAGTTCCAGAGAGGTGATCACCTGAGGTCTGAGATGGACCAAACAGCCCCCATACCACCATCAAAACACCTACTGAGCTGAGTTCTAGACTCTTGCTGAGTCTCTGCCATGAGGCTGATCTGGTGGCTCATGGTGTCCCAAAACCTGCACAACATCTTCCATATGTCACCCATCTGTTACTGCCCCACGCAGGCGTTCAAGAACCAGGGCTGATACCATCAGACCTGCAGCCTGGTCTCTCCTGCTGCCTCACCGGTCTGCTACAAAAAAGAAAGCATGTGGGGGAGGTACAGGAGGACTCAGTGAGTGGAGGTGTTGATGGGGCTTTGTTTGAGTCCATTGTGGGGTTCAGGGCAGCTACAGAGAAGCAGAAGTCTTGCATTTTTAATCGTTCTGATGAACAATTCAGTATAATATGGAAAATACCTTGTTCTTGTCAGCTCAGTCCACAGAGCCTGTAATCTAAGCTCATTTGACCATATTAGGGATCCCTTTGATAACGCTTCAAACTGCCAAAGCAAGAGGTGGTAAATATTCCAGAGGTGCAGGTATTCACCTCCTCTGAAATCCAAGGACGTATTTTCGTATAAGCAGGCAGTCCACGTGACTGCTTGATGACCTCTGCAAACAGGCGTTGATAAATATGCATGTGTTAGTAATATTTTGTGAAGTCAGGCAAGGTTACTGTACAAAGGTGAGCATTTGTAAATCCGGAATGGACACAGGTCGTGTTGTTGCACGCAGTGATCAGACAGGTTTGTTTTCACTCGGCTGGATCAGGTGACCTCTGAGAGGCCGAGCTGTCACAACCAAGGCTGTTTGTGTTACTTCCAGCAAATCATTGGAGAGATCGTTAATATAACCCTAAAGAAGGGGCATTTTATTTATTATTTGTTTATAATCAGAATGAGATTTCACATATCAGACATATAATCCTTTTTTTAATGCCTCTTGTAGTAGCAGAGGAAAATGTACAAAACATTTGCATTGCAGACATGAAGCAGATTAAAACAGCTGTAATTAAGTTTGAAGTTGACTACAGCCAAACTTAAGTTTTATGTTTGCGACAGACGCACAACTCTGAGTGGTGTAACTGTGGTGCACATAACAAAATAAAGAGGCTACCACACACAACTGAGCGTCCTCCGAATGTTTAAGTGGTTAGATGGTTGTTTGGGTTGGAGGATGTGTTAACGAGTTCAACTACATTTTTCAGGAGTGTGGTGGTTGTGTCAGCTCTTTAACTGTGCAAGTAGTGCGGTAGCAGCCACACATGCTAACTTTTCCCAAAGCTGGAAGGAGAGCACAGAACTACAGACTACTTGACTTTTCTGCTGAGTAGTGGTGTGAAGGCAGGTGGACCCAAGTGCAGAGGTATCCAGATGAAACCACAGAGATGTGGATGAAATGATTACTATTTAATGTAAATCCAGTGAATGCACATACACATGGACTTGAATTACACTCACTACATCCGATAACATGAAATCTAGGTAATACATTCACTACAGGAATCACACGAAAGGCTCTGACCAAGACAAACTGAGACCTTAAATACAAACGAGGTAACAAGACACAGGTGAGAACAGGAGGGCAGGCAGGGAGCTGATTACTAACGAGACACAGGTGACATCAATGACAGGGAAACCAAACAGACAGGAAGTAAAACACGTAACAAAAACCCAAGGAGGCACATACAAAATAAAACAGGAAACCAGTAACTAACAACCAGAACACAGGATATAAGCAGGAAAGTAGAAACTTAAATCACAGACCAACCACATCTTTAAACCCGTAGAGTCAAAACTATTGTGAGTGACAAGCGAGCTGTTTGCAGTTGGATTTATGTCGCTGTTTGACCTCTATGATGTCATCATGCTTGTGACATCACTATAATCATGTTGTTTCGACCCCTGCATTTGCCATTTAGGATGTATCTGACTCATCGTTCCTGCTTCGATCGACTGTACACTGAGAGAAAGTACGCCTGTCATATATAATTAAAAAGTTTCGACGCATACCACCACGTGTACTACATTCTGTGTTTTTCTAAGAACCCAACACGTAGTAATTTTATTGAATTTGGACAAAACAAGTCCTTCTGTTGATCACATTGACAGTACATGGCCTTCTCAGGTCCCACGGGGGTAATCATTACATTTCCAAGTGATGCCTGCTTGGCTAAGCAGTTTTAATACACAAATCAATTTTGCATTACCCCCTTCTGGCTGTGAGTGCTCATATTG
>CAAKHC010011051.1:7434-18392 GCA_901007825.1 Macroramphosus scolopax
CCCCCCCCCCCCCTCCCTCCCCTCCCCCTCCTCCCCCCCAACCCAACAGCTTGACTTTCTTTTCATGAGGGCATTTACGGCCTCAAACTCAGGTAGATATATTTATGATGGCAGTAAAGCGGGCTGCTGTAGTTAATCTTCTAATGACGTCTCTTTTCCTCTGCCACCAGTGAGTCTGGGTTCGGGCCACGGAGACTGATTGCTGTAGACAGGACGGGGAGAACGGGGTGTTTTTTAGGGGGATACACACTCTGGGTACTAAAACCGGGGTCGTGATAGAGGGCTTTGCTTTTTATTGTGCGGTATGAAATGCAAATTAACATGCATGTGACACTGCATATTCGAGAAGGGTGAAGTGGAGTGTCAGGAGGGAATTTGAGGAATGGGAAACAAATGGGCACCACCTCTGATTTCTTGACACTTTCTATTTTTATCCATCTTGTTGCACGCTCTTTGCCCTTTTAAACGTCTTACAAACAAGCCGTTTCCCTTTGCCTATGCAAAGGTGTGTGTGTGCAGTCATGTCAGCCGTGTCACCGTGTGTGTTTGTGTGTGTGTGTTCCCTGCATGACCCCATTATTAGAGCTCCTGCTACTGTATGCAAGTATACTTAAAGATACAGTATGCGCTGCCAGTGACACTGACTGGTGCACACCAAGCTGAACAGTTACCGCCCTTTTCCTCTTCTGTCTCCACTGTCCATCTTCCCTCCTCCTTCCTCACTCCTCTCCTGGTTGCAGTTGTATTTGTGCGCCTTGGGAAGATTACAAAGAGGTGCTTTGTGAGGGGATGCAGCTGCTGAAATCTGACTAGATCCAGCTGAAGAGAGAAGGGAGCAGGTGGGTCAACAACGCCACCCTGCCGTTCCCAGAATATCAGGCTGCAGAACTCTGACCCCCCCTCCCCTCATACACACATACACACATAATGCACTTACATCCTCGGTGCACCCCCCCACCCCGAGCCAGTGTACATACAAACAAACATCATACCATGACAAACGCCCACCAAACAGCAATACAGCAAAAATACACAAGTCAGAGGCCGGCCGCAGGGGAAATACTGCCCACTCACACAACTGCATCACTGGAACCATTCACACAACAAGAGGACATTTGACACAAAATTAGAAAAGCAGCACAAATAATTATAACAACACACAAACAGAGCCGATGTGCCGATTCCCTTCACTTAAGCTGACACTTTACCAGCAGTAATAACAAGGGCGATCAAAGTGTTGCAGAAAGCGGAGGAAGACTCCACCGGCTTTGTGAAGTTAAGGTGTTAACAGGTCAGGGTGCCAAAATTTTGGATTTCTGCATCCCAATGAGGATTATTGTAAGATGATCCTCATCCGGCTTCGGGCAGCACAGAAAGAGGTGGAAGGAGATGAAGAGAGGAGATGAATGAAAGAGAGGAGAGGAAGTCGTGTTGGGGAAAGTTCCTCTGCCTGTGGAAATGGCTCAGATGTCACAGCAGCTTCCCTGCAGGGGACAGAACGCTGGACCAAGGTGACACAGCATATACTGATAGAGATATGCCATGTTGAACATTTCAGTATTATTATTATATTAATATTATTATTATTTATTTATTTTATTATTATTATCATTACATCATTATTTATTTATATTCTATTATTATTTATTTTTATTATTATTATTTTATTTTATTTTATTACATTATTTATTTATATTATATTTTTATTATGTATTTTATTATTATTATTATTATTATTATTATTATTATTATTATTATTATTATTATTATTATTATTATTCCCTGCCAACAGTAATTTGTAACACTACTTGCTTTATTACTTTTCCATTACACCCCATAAAACTTCCTTTCAAAATCCAGAAACGCGTCTCCTCCTTCTGAATATCAGCTAATAGGAAATTCTCTGTGGAAACAACCAGAATATGGATGCAGTTCTGGATTAACTTTGCATAATTCGTTCTCTCTCCGCCATCACGCTCCATAAACAAGCCTTTTTTTTTGATACACATAAAAGCAATATGCTAATGCGCTGCGAAGGAGTTGGAGGTACTTAAAGCTGTGGGCTCTGTGAACCATTCTTCAGCTTCATAAAATACATTTCTTTAACTGAAGTCTCTCTGTGTCTTAATGAGAGTTTTGACGCACATCGCCTCCCTCCCCCACACCTCCGTGCACCCATCCCCCCGTCATGTGTGCAATAATTCCTCCACATCGATAATGAGTCCTTCTGTCCTACGCTGAAAACGCTTGAATGTCATTTCATACGCAGTAATGCCCCACAGGGCTGCACTTTGAAAGAGCCCACTGTTTCGCACACTTAGTATTCCTTCCTTGAGACACTCGCAGACGTCCCTATCACTGGTAGAAAGTCCTGCGAGCCAGCACAGCGACCACTGAGTCACACTGTCTGTTTGCCTTTCTAGATTATAACCAGCAGTGTTTCATCCACTCATGATGTTCTCTGGTGTTCCATCCATAGATGTTATATTTCTGCATTACTTTAATTCTCTTCACGGGTCAGTGGTTCTTCCACCATTCATGTGGCGGCGTCTCCGTGGAGAGGCCAGTGACGTGATAACAACCCCGTCCCACAACACTGTGCGGTCTCCTCTCAGGAACACTCTCTGCCCTCGCACCAGAGGAGGAAACACAGCTTCCCAGACTTCATGTGGTGCGTCAGGTTATTATTCATCTTCTTATCGGTCGCCCTGGTTCATCCGATACAGCAGAAACACCACACTGTGGGTCATTCTGGGTTCCTCGCGTGCTCGGATTACAGCTTGTGTGAAAGTGTTTTACCATTAGAAGGATCTCAGACTTACAGGCATCAGGAGCTCCGTCTCTCCACTATATCAGTTCATTAGATATTCCGTTCACTCTTCGCTCTTCATGTGGCCAATTACTCTCCCATCACGTCCATTAACCTTCATTTAAATCCATTCATTTGTCATGATCTATTTGTCGAAGCGATCTGCCTCCAACGAGCCTTCAGATGTTGATGATATGACACTGATCTGATTATTTAGCTTGCCGCTGTGTCATCTTAAGAGACCCCGGGCAGCTGTAAAGGATGCGCCACCTCTCACCCCGTCTCCACGTTTCCACTGTTAGTGTAATGATCTCCACATTGCCTAATGAAGCGGCATGCCTGACTGCCGCCATTCTCACATCTGCTTCCTGGAACAGCAGCGGGGAAGTCTCCAAAGAGCTTCCAGCAGAGCGCCGGGGCATGTGTGTGCTCACGTATGAGGCAAGAGCTGGAGGACGGGGGCTTGCCTGCGTCGTTTATTTTCAAAGGGTATTGCTGAGGATGTGTTGAGAGGTTGAGGAGTTGAGAGAGTTCTCGGCGCTCTGGTTTGGGTTTCACCTCCCCGGGACACAGCTGGGGAGGGGGGGGGGGGAAGATTGGGTGTTTGGACATCAGCACAAACATCATTTTTGTGTTTGCATGCTTGAGCGAGATAAAAGGAAATACATGGTCAGCGTGTCTCTGTGAAACATTTCGACGCCACTTTTTTTTTTTCGTGTTCACTTCACAAAAAACATGCAAACAACCAAACCGAAGTGCAGGAGAACAGGGAAGTAAAGCGTGCACGCCGCCGCCAGCTAACTGCCACATCCAGACCGTTCATTTCCCTATTTGTCAGCAGCCGCAGTAACATGTGTAGTGATAGGGATCACTCACAGTGAAGCGCTTTGCATTGACTTCAGTCCGTACAGTATGTCAGCACCGGACTGGACTTATTTGGCTATTCAAAGCTCCGACTCTCCTCCTTGGCCTGACATCACCATGTACATGCTTTCCACATGTCACAGCAAATTATGGATGCAAAAATAAAGATGCAAAATTTCAAAATTTGCATTTGGCGGTGCAGTTTCCTCGTTTTTTTACCGCACATTTAAACGTGTCTGAATAACTGCTCGGATTAACTCTGAGAATCTGCAGCGTGTCCTCGCCTCGTAACTTGTTGTGTTTATACACCGAGACAAGTGGAAATTAAATATGTATGTAAAGCGGATTCCGTTATCATCGCAAGCAAATAAATGTATCAAACCCAGGCAGAGGGACGACTGGCAACGATCACGCCTGTATAACTGAATCTTTTTTTTTTTCTTTCTCCACACACAAAAAAAATGCATCTGAAAGTGTTTCACGTCCTCACCAAACAGTTGGATGACACCTCTTCTTTCTTTTTTTTTTGCTGCTTGGTCCTCTTGGCACTCAGCACATACATCCCACTATTCTTCTTTTTCCAATTTCTCAACCATAAAAATCATATTTTACACCCACCTCCCCTGAAGGCAACGTCAAACTGCAGCGCGCAATGCAAATAGGAAATCAGACAGACGACGTGTCTGGGTTTTTTTTTTCTTTCTTTCTTTCTCCTTTTTTAATGATTCTTATGGCTTCCTTGCATTCGCCGCATTGTGTTGCCTGCCAGACACGACGGCTATGTTTTTTCAATCAGACCGGTTTAGACCTGGGAAGTGGGGCTGTGCCACCGTGGAATTCAGGTGCCAAGAATATAATTTTCCTTAAGTGCTTACAACTGTAAAAACCCCAAGTTGCTTCCCTGAGACTGAAAGTAATAACAGGCCATTTAAATTGGAGAAAAGGGAAAACAGAGCCCCGAGAAATATTATGTGGTCTGTGTAATATCTGTTTTATTTGAATGTTTTAACTTACATGTTGGTAATTTATGTTGGCTTTGCTTGATTTCTCTTGAGGAGCTGCCACAGGCTGTGGTGAACCCATAGTCTATAAACATTATGTTTTTATATCAATACCAATATACAAACGCATCATTTAGAATTAAATCCACAGTAATATCTCGTCTCTAACATCTGGCTGTTGCCTAGTTAGCTGCCCACACACAATAAATAAAGTTTGATTGACTTCCTGTAGCATCTCTCAGCTTCTCCTCCCCAGTTGTTTGTCTTCTCCGAGGGATGGACTGAGTGCGTCCTGTAGCTGTTGTGGCGAAGCAGCAGGGGATTGAACCGGCTTGTGAGAGCGTGACGGTGCACCTGTCGCAGAGGAAGGCCTGGCTAATCACTGTAAGCTGGTTGTCGAGTGAACATGTGTGCCGGGGAGACCCTCAGGCCAGGAGGGGAAGAGGGGAAGAGGGGAGGGCTCGTTTGACCTGAATTGTTTCAACAAAAAAAAAAGGAGGATGCGGATGGAGAATTCCTCAGATCATTCCCCCACCTTCCCACTTGCTTCCACCGCTCCTCAGGTCTTCCCCTCTTCCCCTTACGCAAACATTTCCCTCTGTTTTTGTCGTGAAATCATCCATCTATTGTCAGAACACTCTTCGCTCATGTTTGCTGACTCATTTTCTCAGTGAAACACGCCTTTCTGGGATTATCCAGCCCGCCATCGGGTCCCCGAGGCCTGCTGGAGTAGAGACGACTCCTCTGCTCTCCCTCGCTCGTTCTCTCCGTGTTGAGTCATTCTCTGGGAAAAGCAAATCAGCACTCCGCTGAGATTCCAGAGAACACACTCTCCGGTTCTGTTGACGAAGGGTGAGGTTCTTCTTCTTCGGGACCACACAGCGTGTGAAAATCTGGTGCGCAGACACACCTCGGTTTCCATGTGCAGCCAAACATCAATGCACATGCGGGTGTTTCCCCCACAACAAATTACTTAACGCTTTGAGCCAAGAGATACAGGATCCTTCTCCCTCTGTTGCAGGAGGAACTCAGAGCTGATGTTTGTCCATAACTCTGGCAACCGAAAACAAGTGGATATGATCAGCTGTGCAGTCTAAACAAGAGAAATCACATGGAAGCTTGTTTGGAGTTTGCCTGCAGACGCCTGCAGTCAGTCTGCCAAGTCCAGGGACCTTTTACAATTAAATAAAATGCACATTCAAACACCGTGTATTCAAAATCTCTGTGTATCTCACAGTTGATCTCCTGTCCAGGAGGGCAAACTGGTGCATCGATGTCTTTTATGTCAATGTCGAGCAGTAGCTTATTTGTAGTCTGCAGCAGCTGAGAGTGTGGAGGAACTGTTTACGGAGCGGATGCTGGAGATGAAAACGCACCCCGTCGTTCAGAGGAAGGATTGCGGTCGGAGCGGAGAAGTGATTGATGTCGACTGCAATCACAGATAACAATTGGTTTACTTTTCCATGTTGGAAGAGGATTTGCAGGAAGCTTCAGCAGTGTTTTTGTAATCACCCAAACTTCCAGAAGGGGGAAAGAAAAGCATCTTAGATGATCCTCCAGATATTCATCTGTACATCTTCTCTCATCCTCCGTTTCCTTGAAGACTCTGAATTCATATCACATATCGGCCAGTCGGGCTCGGATTCGGTTTCCCTTTGTGTCTGTGTCTGGTGTTACTAATGGCTTTCGGTTGGCACATCCAAACGCTTCGCGCTACGACATTCCTGCTAGAAGTCGTAGCCTTTGATCTCACGTTCAAACGACGTCGAAGCCGGTGATGCCTCGATGCTTTCCACATTTTTTTCTCTCAGAGTGCCGACATCAGCCGATAAACCCGCGCTCGCATGTCAGACGACGGATCCGCGGTGTTTCAAGTCTGCAGAACGAGGCCAAGCGTCTGCAGGAAGCACCCGGCACCTCTTTAAAATAAAAGCACAACACGACGAGGTAATCCTACGATATGTCATCAAGACAAATGAGACACAAACGGGTGTTGAAGCACTCTGCTGTTGAACAGGATGTACGACACCCGAAGGAACTTTTGTTTGTGATGCGCACAAGTCTACACTTTCCACTGAATCTGAGAGGGAACTTTTTCTGAAGACAAATCCTTCCAAAGAAAAAGCATCTCCAGTGTACAGTCAGTCTTTCAACACATCCTTTAACATTGGACGCTGACCTGAGCGTCGAACATGCCACGAAGTGCCTGCTGTCTGCAGCTTGTCAATGTGCTTCTACTTATATCCGCCTCCTCCTCATTTCTCTTTCTTTTCCTCTCCCTTTATTGCTTCTCACCCTGGGTCTCCCCCAGGAGAGAGAGGTTTGAAGTGGCATTTTTTGGGCTTTATTTCCTAAAAGGCCTTTGTTGTGTCTACTGTCTGGGCTTTGGTGGGCTGAAACCTAATCTAACGCTGCGATCGCCACACCGCAAGAGATGGTTTTGGGATTCTCTTAGTGGCTGTTGGCTGCTTCCTTCAGGCCTCTGCTGGCTCCCTGCTGAGGGCGGCGGTTTCACGCTATGGGGAAAGTCTGTCCGTCCGTCCAGGCTGCTCTTGAGCATGCGATTTCTCAGAAACACCATGAAGGAATTTTTTTACAAATTTGCCACAAATAACTTTAGAATTTGGTGATAAAAAGTCAACGATGAAGGTCACCGTGACAAGTTTCTTCTTAACACCAAACAACCTTTTTTCTGCTGACGCGGCTACACGTTGTTATTTCACATACAAGAGAGATCAATCGATGTTTCTGTCTAATCTCTTCACTTTTGGCTCAGAGTGGGCGGGGCTTAACTGGAGGAAAGATGATGACGCACATCTCTGTGCACCAATCAGGATGTCGCCAGGCACATGTCAATCAAATCCAGTAAAACATGTAATCCTATCTTTGGGTGCTTGTTTAGTCGCTGATATTTGATGTTAGTGTAAAAAAACTTCCTGCTACTACGGCAAAAACTTAAGTGGTTAAATAACGTCTATATTGTCACACAGAGGCAATGCACTTACTGAATAATTATGTATATATATATATTTATGATGCAGACAGAGAGAAGTGGTTTGTAGAGTAGTTTGAGATATTTATGTGTTTTAATAGTTTCATATTTTTTATTCCCACTATAAAACTTGTTACCATTGGAAACTATTGAAACCAACATTATTCAACCTGACAACACAAATGTTTTTGATTGTGAAGAAAACAAGACACCGTCGCTACCTGTTGCTGCTACCGTAGCTCTCTCTGTCTGGCTGTTAGGTCTCGACACACACACACACACACACACACAGTACCATGTGTCCACCAGCCTGGTTGGGCTGTGGGTAGCTTGTAACCCAAGTGTTTTATTAGCAACTGGTCCAACACGGCTAATTGCTTCCTGAGGGAGCCGCCTCTCCTCCCTGTGACTGATTAACGGCCTACATAATGTGTCTCGACAACCTTGACAATCTTTTCTTTTTTTTTTTCTCTTTTTTCGGTCACAAAACGTTTATTACGCCGCCCCACCACAAGTCTCCAGCGTAAATCTCCCCTCAAACCAATTTTTTTATTGTGGAGCAATGAAACCCCGGTGAGGCATTTTTCAGTAATTAATATTTATTAATATGATTTGATGGTTATTCTGAGTTTCCAACTCTTTGCATGTGACAGTAATCAGTTCTACCTTTGCACTATACAGCGTGTGCATGCTGTGGCATGTACAGATGAGTCAGACAAAGCTTTAATCAACCCTCTTTCCAACCAACATTCATGCAGAACTTTGCCACATTGCATCACATCTATTAGTGTGTCTAACTTATTTAGGATAACAAAGGTAAAACTAAACCAAAGAGCTGAAGACGTAGAACCAGGCATCATCTGAACACTGAATATCTGGATGTCTGAGTGGGCTGACAGGAACTCTAAATAAAGTACATCTGAAAAAGACACTTTTAAATTCTATCAAAAAACGTTTCTCTTTCATCTTAATCACAAATGCTGATCCCCCCCCCGATCATGAAAAGCAGCCGATGGTTTCCGGCCGGTTCTTGTTGCATGCTCTCGTCTCGTATGTGTCAGTGATGATGCCACTGGGAGCTCCGAGCAGATGGGTTTCAAACGCCTGCCTCTCCAAACAGGATATAGATGATGTGTAGGCCCGGTGTTCCCTAGAGCCGGGATTGAATGGTGTTGTTGCTCCCTCCACCTCTGAAGGGTGGGATCTGGAGGAGAGGGTCCCCCCGGAGTGTGTTTGAAGGTCACGTTGTCATACGTTCTGCATCATCATCACTTCCTAAGAATCATCTGGAAGTCATTCTCCTATCTCCGATGGATCTATCGTAGTAATCACTTAAATCTCACATCGTCTCCGCTCCGCTGTTGCTTTTTTTTATGAAAAATCTAACTTTCTCTGTCGTTTCGCACCTCGTTCTGACCCCTGGATCCAGCACTCTTTAATCACTGTCACAGTTACACATATAATGGTGGATCAGGGCCTTGAAACCATGTTCAGGCAAGCTGCGGTAACAAATGCATACTTTTGGTTTGGGCTTGGAAGAACCCCTCCTGTGCTCTTTCTCAGAAGTCTGGAGTGAACGTCAAGAACGGAAATATAATATTGACATGGATTTGTTTTGTAGCAGTTTTTTTTTTTTGACATGTGTAGGTTTCAGAATCAGGGACATGTGTGTCACTGCAGACTCATGGGATGGATCCGTCTTCTGCAGGGCCCTCACATGTGTTCCATCAGAAGTGCAGCTGTTATTGAACGAGACACTGGCATTGGCATCACCATCTGGGGGGGGGGCGGCGATGCGAAGGAGACGACTCAATCGCCTCGGAACGATTTGCTGTCAAAGCAACCGGAACGGGGCAGATCGGAGGGCCGCGGAGCCGGAGGGAGGAGGAGGAGGAGCCAGCTTCACATTAGCAGAATCGCATTTTGAGAAAAGATGCAGCATTCCAGGACCTCATTATTTGATTAGCCGTAATGTCATAAATGCAAGAATGTCCTCTGATAAATAGAAAAAGTAGCTGATGAATTCCTGTCAGTAAATGCCCACGCCGGCTCGCCCTCCCCATCCTGGTCCCACGAGCCACATTGCTTCCTCAATCTGCAGCATGGAGCATAATTATACTAATTTCTTTCAATTACATTAGCAACGGCTGGGAGGAAAGAAAGGCCTCCTTTCTGAGAAAGAGCCGTGACTATGTGCAGTCAGCCTCCCAGCACCTCAGAGAGCAAGTACAGGGGGAGGCAACATGACCCTGCCCCCCCCCCCTTCTCATTTGCCTCCACTCCTCTCTCCTCCTGCGTTCCCAACAGTTCTTCTCCCTCTTTTCTCATTCCATAATTTCCTCCCACACCAATTGCTTCATCTTGCTGAAACTCGCAGAGGCCAGTTTAGCGTTTCCGGCAGTTAAATTTTCTTCCACAAATTGGACGATTCAATTATGTAATTTGTGTCATCTTCCTCATGGATATTATGGCTTTTGTTTACATCAAGTCCAACAAGCCCTGAGACCAAACGTCATCAACATCGACCCGCTCCGTAAAGAAGAGATCTTCCTCTTTAAAAACAACGTTGAGTAGATTAACAGCTTTATAATAAAGGCGGCTTCGACACAATAAGGGAACTTACATGATTCCCCTTCCTGTTTCGTTACGGCCCTCCGTGGCCTGGACGTATCAAACCGGCCGATGAATGAGGGGCTCTGGGGGAGTGCAGGCCAGGGTGCTGGTAGTGGGAACACAGCCTCAATTATGAAAGACGCCATTGTCCTGGCTGGACTGGCCAGCAGTGAAAATGAATAAATCAAAGAGGGGAGATCAAGAGTGGAGGAGAGGAGGGGATGGACTGGAGACTATCTGACATCTGCATTTTTTAGCCGGGCATCGGGCTCTGGAGGAATGTTGTCATCGTCCACGCTCATTTGCAACAATGGTCCAAGAATTTTGCATTGAATTATAGTGTGAGCTGACCTCTAATCAGATCTGCTCTCCTCTCCGCCTCTGCACAATCACCCCTCACACATGCGACTGCCGAGCTGAGCTATTTATCATCAGGTTTGTGTCGAGCGAATTCTTCTTTTTGGCCTATGGTATATGATCTCTCGTCATGTAAGTAATGACGAGCAGATGTCTGATCATGTTAATATTGATCAGTAAGCTGCAGTTTTACAGCCAGTGAAGGCCGGTCGGCCCCGGCAACAGCAGGACAGCTGCTGCAACACAGTGGCACTTTACTGCACGCGGCCTCCCATCCCATCCCAGGTGTGTGTGTGTGTGTGTGTGTCAGTGTGTGTGTGTG
>CAAKHC010011055.1:0-16093 GCA_901007825.1 Macroramphosus scolopax
ATGATGAACCCACAATTGCTTCCAGCTCAACACTACTACAAATGCGTTTCCCATCAAACCCCGTTCATCACTCTTCAACCCCAACTCATCACATTCACACTCCAAATGACCACCCCATACTCATGAATTCTTTCATGAATCTCTCATGAAGCTTTCACTTGTGTGACATTTGTTTAGCTTGTAACAAATGCATTGACCGCAGCCTGAGCTCATCAACTTTACATTATAATGGAACTATAACATATAAATAAATGTAAGCACACGCACACATTCACATTCTGTGCCAATTTATAAAATGGCGCCGTCCCTGTGCGACACGCGGTTCAGAATCTCGAACAAACTTGAGGCTGAATAAACCCTCTAAAATAACACATTCACCACGTACAGCAGTTCAAAACATTCCCCAAGACATATACATTCAAACAGATAGAGTCTTTTATTATTATTTACCTGGACAGGGGTGAAATGATGGTTAATTGTTTTAACGATCACAGACGCGAGTGTTCTCCTTTCCAACATGGAGTGTTCTGAAGAGGAAAACACAAGGCGCCCCCTACAGGACTGATCTAGACCAGACTAATTGATTTCTGACTCACAAAAACAGACGTTGATCACCGAGTGATCGATGATGTAATGCTTTAAAGCAATGTAATTATTTTAACTGTTACAAAACGAACTCAAAATAGCAGTTGACCAAAATAAACACATGAAATAAAATACATAAATCTATAATATAAAAATCTAAATATTTTCAGCCTACTACACTGGCAGGTCTTGTGCTGCTGCTACGTTGGTGGGCCAACATACGCGCCTTGGGGTACACCTTGGACACATGCCTCTCTACCTCTAAGCCTCTTCCCTCCCCTATTTGTTCCTCAGTGTGGCAGCTCATCTCTGGCAGTCTCACTCTGAACACACGCACTAATTCCTCTTTCTCATGGACTATGTTGGTGAAGCCGTGTATCAATATGGTTGCTCACTTGGCCATTATTTCTATGTTTCTATGTATGCAGCTAAACATTGTTATTCTGAAGGATGTGATATGTGTTTTGATGTTTGAAAATGTGGAATAAGGGGATGTGTTTATTGATTACTGTTTGAATTATTATTAAAGAACACTCCATGTTGGAAAGGAGAACACTCGCGTCTGTGATCGTTAAAACAATTAACCATCATTTCACCCCTGTCCAGGGGTGCTACACCAGCAAGTGAATCCACACGTTGATTGATTCACTGTGTCTGAAAGAGGCTGAAGAGGTAGCAGCGCCAGTCCTGCTGGACGGGTTGGTACCCCGACAGGATGGAAGGCTCTCGAAACAGACTGGAGACCTGAGAGGAGACAACAGCGGGGCTGGGAGGAAGGGATGAAGTCAGAGAGGCAGGGGAGGCGGCAGAGGAGCTTCATGCCACGAATCAAGGAGCTGAGCCACAGCAGAATGACCCCCCATATTGGTGGATGGTGGAGGGTGGAGGGAATACAATGCAGGGATTTATGTAGAATTCTGGGAATAATTTTATAAAATAAACTTGACTTTTTAATAAGAGAAACACAACAAAGTAATAGAAACCCACTCTGACGCCAACAAAGATGATCTAAGATGTTTTCAGATCATTTTACAATGAAATTAATACAAGATTAAAAGATTATAAATAATAATAATAAAGGAGTGCAGGATGAGTAGAAAGTGAAGTCTGAGCTAAAGTAAAGGTGTTTGAATTAGGGGAGGAAAGTCGACCTGGATCATTTCCTGTGAGATTACTCAAGTCCGAGTAACAACAACATTGATGCGAGCCCTGAAATACTACAGCTGTTTAAAGAGTAGGCATGCAGTCAAACCTGTAACCATCACCCCCCTCTGGTGACTTGCACAACAAGGTGAAATACTGTTAAGCAAGCTAATGAGCACCTATGGAAGCAACAACCCAGCCGCCAACAGCTCCTGCATTATCGCCTGTTTCATCCCTCTAATGTTGGAATCACAAATACTAACAATCTCTCCGACTTTACATACTTCCAAATGTCGACTTTCCAGGTTTAAAGTAAGAATTGAGCTGACCTGAGACAAACAAATCATCACCTGAGGGGGTATGCAAAGAATTGCAAGCCAGTTTGCCAGTTTTAGTACAGTTGTTATTCTTTATCTTATTACTTAAATCACAAAGTTCTGATGAAGTCTGAATGGCATATTTCCTGAAGATAATGCTTTTCATTAAATAATTACAAAGCACACGATGATTCACAGTCCAGCCTGTCTGTCTCCACCTACTGTCCTGTACAGTACATTGCACTAATGCAGAGAACCTAATTACACATACACTGTAAATAAAGCAACTTGTCCTAAAATACACTAACACAATTTTATTACTTGAGGCTTTATTGTGACCAAGTGTTAATAATCTTATTGTTACAGCTACAAAAGATCTGCCTGGAATTTCTAATCGTCAGATGGGATTTTATCTTGAATTAAATGTTGCTATAGCTAAATGTATGTGACGAAATTCAGAATCTTTTAAATACAACGAAGTGTGTGACATGTAACATTTTTTTTGCTGGAGGGTTGAGAGGAAAATCATTTTCATTTTGATAACGCATGTGATATCTGTGGATGATTCAGAGAAAGAAAATAAACTCATTACGGAAGACACTAAAATTATCAGGTGCTATAGCTGTGTATTGCTTGTCTAAAATTCAGGAACACACGGATCTGTTAATCTGTTAATATTGAAAAAGAGAAACATCATCACACATGCAAATAAGCATGCATTGTGAATTGTATACAGGAAAAATGCGCAGGTCAGCATGTTTATACACCACCTTTGCATTGTGATTTCCCAGGTATATTAGGGAAACTACATTTAAACTTGTACCTTTCTGGCTCAATCTCTCCCACCCTGCATACCTGCAAAAGTAAACTTCCAGACTACAATCAAATAGATGAACTGAGTTGATCTGAGACACACAAAGTGAAATCCCCTCAGAGGTTTGTGAAAAAAACACTGAAACCTTTATAGACTTTTTTTCACAGATTTGATTACTTTGAAATCATGTACGGTGTCATTTGGGAAATATTTTTCAGTGTCATATTGTCATGACCTGGTGTTTTCTTGAACTAAGGTGATCAGGGGAGTTCTGCATCAACACATATAGATCTGCACATCCCAGAAGAGTTTTTATATTTGTTTGAACCAATCGATACACTCATTTTAACCATATTCCTCCCCTTGTAGCCCAGTTATGGCAGGGTTTTGGAGACATGGTAAGCATACAATTTGATTTTAAAGATCCTTGATAAGGTCGCCATCTCCTGGGCAGATTGAAAAAGGCTTCTTCATGAGGCTTTTTCTTCCTTTTAACAGCCTGCCCCTTCCTGCTGCCTTTTCGCGGGAGTTTTACAAGGAGGCGGGGCCACATGCAGACAGGCTGGATTCTATTGGCCAGTTCAATATTTACCCGCCGTCTATGAGAACCAGTGCGTTCTACGTGACCAATCACAGGTTACGTTCTGCTCTTACGCGTCACGCAGTGGCGCGAAGTCTCGTCACTTGGGTGCATTGACGGGAGCGGAGCACACTGCACACCAAGCTCTGTAATATTTCAAGATTTTTAATATACAATAAACCTCGCACACAATGGCAACCGACGTCGTAGATGACCGGGAGATGAGGGAGGCTCAGAGGGATTACCTGGACTTCCTGGACGACGACGTAAGTTTGACTTTTTCGGATGAAATTATTTGCTGATGGGATGACATGCGAACTCACGCGGTCACAACAAAAGAGTTGAGCATTTGTTAAGTTTGGAACAACTGTTGTCTCCGATGGGTTCATGTCGCCAGTTGGCAAACGCCAAAGTTACCGTGCAACAGTTAGCTTGTAACAAAGTGCGCTAATCGGGTTCAAAGTAACCTGAAGCATCTTTGTCCTTAAGCCCAACGATTTATTCTTTGATTTCGTTTGAGATATAAGTGAACAAACATGAATCTTCCTACCTACAGCAAGACCAGGGGATTTACCAGAGTAAAGTCCGGGACATGATCAGCGAAAACAAAGGCCGGCTCATCGTCAACATCAACGACCTGAGGAGACGCAACGAGGCCCGGGCTGCAAAGTAAGGAGGATGTGTGTGTGTGTGTGTGTGTGTGTGTGTATTGTGATTGTTGGAAAGGTCATGTAAAGTGTCTTTCTGTTACCGCATGGTATCCTGAAGACCCATCTGGACCAGTGGACCCACCTGATTGTTATTTCTGTGAGTACCAGAGGCTTGTAATGAAACTCATGGCCTGATCGTGTCCCTGTCTCTGGCAGGTTGATGAACAATGCCTTTGAAGAGCTGCTGGCCTTCCAGCGAGCCCTGAAGGACCTGGTGGCCTCGGTGGATGCCACCTACTCCAAGCAGTACGATGAGTTCTCTATTGGCCTGGAGGGCAGCTTCGGCAACAAGCACGTCACCCCCCGAACCCTGACCTCTCGACTGCTGGGCAGCATGGTGTGTGTGGAGGGAATCATCACCAAGTGTGAGTTTTATTATGTCTGGTTCCCTTTGTTTGATCCCTTTGCTCACTGCTTTTCATTGTCTCACCCCACTCTGCTATTTAAGTTTTCAATGATGAAACTTTATGATTTATTGTCATTGTGCTTCAGGTTCTCTGGTGCGTCCCAAAGTGGTGCGCAGCGTCCACTACTGCCCCACCACCAAGAAGACGATGGAAAGGAAGTACACAGATTTGACTTCCTTGGACGCTTTCCCTTCCAGTGCCATCTACCCCACTAAGGTAGACGGATATATCTTCTTGTGTTTTACAAAGTGAGCAATGAGTGAATTACTACTATGCAGTTCTAAGTACGTCCTTGTATTACCTAACAGGATGAGGAGAACAACCCCCTGGAGACAGAGTTTGGTTTGTCCATCTACAAGGACCACCAGACCATCACGGTGCAGGAGATGCCAGAGAAGGCCCCCGCGGGCCAGCTGCCTCGCTCCGTGGACATCATCCTGGACAATGACCTGGTGGACATGGTCAAACCAGGAGACAGAGTGCAGATCATAGGGACGTACCGCTGCCTGCCTGGCAAGAAGGGAGGGTACACCTCCGGGACGTTCAGGTGAGAGACGGTAGAACGTTTGTCTGGGAGCTTATAACGGCTGAGTTCGCCCTTTGTCTTTATTAAAGACGCTCCATGTTTCTCCTCCCAGGACCATCATGATAGCGTGCCACGTCAAACAGATGAGTAAAGAACTGGCACCATCCTTCTCTGCGGACGATGTGGCCAAAATTAGAAACTTCCGGCAGAGTCGCTCCATCGTAAGACTTCACTTCCTTTCAAGCTTTTTTTCAAATCGCCTCTCTTTAACTGAAAGAGGACATTGAAGCTTCCCTTCTCTCCTTTGACTCAGGATGTGTTCGATGAGCTGGCTCACTCGCTGGCTCCCAGCATCCACGGCCACGAGTACATCAAGAAGGCGATCCTCTGCCTGCTGCTGGGCGGTGTGGAGAAGGTGCTGGATAACGGCTCGCGCATCAGAGGAGACATCAACATCCTGCTCATCGGTACCGGAGCCTTTCCTGTAGTTCTTATCTGATAAGAGAACTTGTGTTTGTAAATATGTCCTCTGAAGTCCGTCCACGATGTCTAAGATTTGTTTCTGGTGATTTTCCAGGGGATCCCTCGGTGGCCAAGTCCCAGCTGCTGCGTTACGTCCTTCACACAGCACCCAGAGCCATCCCCACCACCGGGCGAGGCTCCTCTGGCGTGGGTCTGACTGCCGCCGTCACCACCGATCAGGAGACTGGTACGAGACACACTTGTATACGAACAACAGTTATCAATCTGTTTTCCTGTGACGAACCGCTCAACACGCCCGTTGTTCTGTCTTCTCCCCAAGGTGAGCGTCGTCTGGAGGCAGGTGCCATGGTGCTGGCTGACCGCGGTGTGGTGTGCATCGACGAGTTCGACAAGATGTCCGACATGGACCGCACAGCCATCCACGAGGTCATGGAGCAGGGCCGCGTCACCATCGCGAAGGCCGGCATCCACGCCCGTCTCAATGCACGCTGCTCTGTGCTGGCGGCGGCCAACCCCGTCTACGGCAGGGTGAGTTATTGTTAGTGCGACTCGGACGCTGTCGGCTGAACGGTACGTGTTCACTGAGCTCCTTCGTCTCTGCAGTATGACCAGTACAAGACCCCGATGGAGAACATCGGCCTCCAGGACTCCTTGCTGTCACGTTTCGACCTCCTCTTCATCGTGCTGGATCAGATGGACCCCGAGCAGGACCGGGAGATCTCGGATCACGTGCTCAGGATGCACCGCTACCGTGACCCCCGCGAGCAGGAGGGAGCAGGTACTGTGCGTCAGGGCGACTAATGGCTGCAGGAGTGGTGGAAGTGTTGGGAGAACATTGGACTTCTGTGTTGTACTGTGGAGACGTGAGCGTTAGTGGGTCCACAGTGTTCTGATGTGTCTGTTTGTTTTTAGCCATGGCTCTGGGCGGCACAGTGGACGTCCTGACAACAGAAGACCCAGATGCAGTCGCACAAGAGCACGAGGAGCTGCAGATTTATGAGAAGCACAACAACCTGCTGCATGGAAGCAAAAGAAAGAAGTACGTACGCTGGATCTGCCTGGACATCATTAAGAGATGGATCAGTTTGTGTAAAGCACAACAAGCTTTACGATGACCGGGGAATCACAAGAGCTAAAACATTGTTTGTTTCAGGGACAGAATATTGAGCAAAGAGTTCATGAGGAAGTACATCCACATCGCCAAGGTGGTGACGCCTGTGCTGACTGAGGAGGCGGCCAATCACATCGCAGAGGAGTACTCCAGACTGAGGAGCCAGGAGCAGATGGGGGCTGATATTGCCAGGGTGAGCAGGAGCATCGCATGTATACAGACAGATATTTTACACACACACACGTATTGATAAAATGATTTATGTGTTGGTAGTCAGCAGCCTCATACTGACCTCGGTCCCCCTCTTCCTCCTCAGACCTCTCCAGTGACGGCCCGTACGTTGGAGACTCTCATCCGCCTGTCCACAGCTCACGCCAAGGCCCGCATGAGCAAAGCCGTGGAGCTGGAAGACTCCGAGGTTGCTGTGGAGCTCGTCCAGTTTGCCTACTTTAAAAAGGTCTGTTCTGCTGGAGGGTGGAGTTCTAGTCGGTGTTGGGGAGTAACACGGGTGAATTAAACTGACAGAATGGGTTTCCTGCAGGTTCTGGAGAAAGAGAAGAAACGTTCTAGGAAGGAGAGAGATTCTGGGTCAGAGGAGGAAGAGGATGAGGAGCCGGCAGTGACTCCGCGCTCACAAAGACCTCAGAGGAAGAGGTGAGTGAGAACAAAGTGACTTTTCAAAGTTCTGCATCTTCCAGTGTTTGTTGTTGTGAGAATGTTCCAGTCAAGAACATGGAGAACGAGAAAGATGCTCATCACCGTTTGCAGTCATTAACATTCACCTCTGTCCTGCAGGGGGCACCCTGGTTCTCAGGGCAGCGAGCCTATGAGCCCGTATGACTTCAGTGAGGAGCAGAATGTCCCAGAGAGTAAGTGGCCACCTTATTATCCTCCCACACTGCTGCTGTCAGCTGTCACAGTCTCACTTACCTTATTTTTTCGGCCCAGTCTTGCAACTCTCAATAATTGGAAAAGGCACGCAATTGCCCTTTAAAATCCCAATACATTGCCTCAACGGGCTTGACAATCTGTACAATGTACAATGACCTGGAGAAGAGGTGGGTCACCATGGTGACCTTGAGAAGTCGGTCACCATGGTGACCTGGAGGAGAGGTCGGTTTCATGAGAGCGTACAGGTGTTCAAACCCTCTGTATGGATTTGAGTTCTCACCATGTCATTCTGCTCTTCAGTTCAGGCCGGCTCACAGAAACTAGCCAAGCAGAAGCGGACACAGGATGAACAGATGGAAGTCCCATCGCAGGAGGAAGTCGCTGAGCTCTCTGCAGAGAGGTGGGCGACTGGTTTCTACAACACTGTGCTAGTCGACACCTCATCTTGTTAGAGCGCGCTTTAATACGTGTCGTATTTTCCTCCGCTAGGTTGAAGGAGTTCAAGTCCTCGCTGTTCGCAGTGTTCCAGTCGGCTCACGCTCAGTCAGTGAAGATGACTATGCTGATGGAAAACATCAACAAAGAGTGTCAGAGTCCCTTCAAAGAGCCGGAGGTCCGCTCGGCTCTGGCCCGCATGCAGGAGGACAACCAGATCATGGTGGCTGATGACATCATCTTCCTCATCTGAGGGAGGAGGACGTCTCTGAATTTGGACTTACAAAGAATATCAATGTACATTTGAAACATCGTCTATCTCCTTTCTTTCCAGCTGATATCTTCTAAAACGCTGGATCTTCATCCTCTTGAGTTCTGGTTGATCCATCAAATCACACAAACAGACACGGACGTACTTTGCAGGCGAGACCAGCTGTCTCAGTTTAACAGTGCAGATGTTTATCACGTCTGTTACCTTCCTAATAAACATACAGTGTAGTTTAATGAGCTTTCCTGTGTATACAGCAGGTCGAAGGCTGTTCGATGAACAGGGACCAGAGTGACGACATTATAAAGGCTCTGGTCTGTATTTGTATATAGTTTTGAAATGGTTCATTAAATGTGGTTGTGTAATAAAAAAATAAAATGCTTTGTTCTACCAACAACTTGGTGTCCAGAATCAGTCGACTGCTGTGACTCTTCTGTCTGATATGAAGACACGTTTACTGTGACTCTTGACTCTCCTCCACCTCTTCATCGATCCACCTTCTCTCTCACGCACCTTCACCCCAGTTAAGTCTCCTATCTGTAAGTCGATCTATCTCAGCCCTGAATGATGTTTCGGGACACACTCCCCCTGCTGTAACTTCCTTTCAGCTCTATGATGGAGTTATCGGCGGCTCCGATCAGTCTACAGATGAGGCAGAAGAGGCGTCAAGTCATCTAAACCTGACTCATCTCTTAACAAGGGTTAAAGGCTGTGCTTACTTTGCATCTTTTATTTTGGATCAGACCGAGGTCACATTTTCTTATGACGCCGTCTTTCACTATAATCAGCAACTACTTTATCGGGGTCCCCTAAAAACCCTTCCAGTCATGATGGCGGTTGATTTCTATTCATGTTCTCAGAGGGGAACTTCATCATGAGGATGTTCTCTTACTATCTTAAAAGAAGAAGTTCATTGTATGTGGGGGCGTCTTGAGCTCTCACTTCTGTCTGTCGGGCTCGCAGCTCTTCTATAGTATTTATATACTCTGACTGTAAATCAATGATCTAGAAGTCGTACGTAACACTTGGCATCACGTCCGACTGAAGGCCGCTGCTCTCTGGTCTCTACTGGCTGGGTGAAGCTCTGCACTCGTCGTACGGCTGTGACAGAGGAAGAGAATAGAGAAGCAGTGTGAAGAGGCTGGTGCAACTCCAAATAAAAATGTTATAGCAATGGGAAAGTCACTTCGTCACCTTCCCACCGAGAGTTAAGAGATCAATAACCAGTGTCGTCAAAGCACCTCCAGATCTAATCACTATTTAAACATTAGCTTTTGTGCAAGACACAACAATTAACCTCCTAATCGATGGACCTTATGCTAAGCTAACAGGCTGCTGGCGCTGACTTCATACTTAATGTACAAACATGAAAGTGTCACGTCAACTGTTTCTTTAACAGTGTCGGATGTAAAGCCCCCACAATGTTCTGAAACCATCTCTTCACTTCACATGACACACATCCCGTAAAGCTGCACCCCGGTTAGTCGTCTCCTTCGTCACACGACGCGCGAGGAGAAGAGGATGAGGATGTTGTCACCCTGCTAATCACCAGTTGTGCTGAGTTGTTACCAGAAGCTCGTCAGCGTGTCTTTCCCCTACTTACTCCCCTAAGTGTGTATAAAGGCCTCTCAAGCATTTTCCTCTTTGTGTGCTTTCATGTGCAAACAGAATCCAAGACAACAAGAAATATACAACACAGGAGGGAATAAAAGGAGATGGAGATGTAGACAGATAAGGAGGAACAAAGAGATGACGTCTTACCTCTAATTAGGTGAGACAGTTTCAGCGGAAACACACTGCAGATGTTGCCCACACACACCAAACATGCATATAAAAACATCAAGAGTGTCCACGGCGGCTTCACGGTGACGGTTGACTCCAGACGACACATTCATGACCCTGGTGAGTCGGCCCGCCTTGCTTTGCCTTATCGAAGGTCATTGACTGATATTATGTGAACATGTGTGCGATGAAGAAACAAACAAGAACTGAGTTGAATGTAAATGTAGTCGACCACCTCGGTCGGCCCTCTTTCTCCGTCGTCCTGCTTTTTATTTCATCCAGCCTGTCCTGTGTGTTTAGCTGCTGAGAGCTGTGTTGGTGCTCGGCCTCGCCAGCCTGCTGCACGCCACCAGGAGTGGGCAGCCGCTCTCTGGGAAGTTGGACCGGGGAACCAGACAGAAGAGAACGGCAGTGAGACTTGTGTTGGATCCCTGGGTGAACACTCAGATCACCGGCAGATCGATGTCAGCCATCGCCAACATGTCTCTGTCCCCCTGGACGTACAAGTGAGGTTGAAAAAAAAGTATCATAATAACGTAGTTCCAGTGTTACCGGTTGAATCTAAGTGATATCATATAGTTTTCTTTCCGTTCCTCTCCAGCGTGTCCCTCGTGGAGTCCCGCTGGCCCATGTGGCTCTCCCAGGCTCAGTGCCTGACTTCAGGCTGTCTCAGCCTGCAGGGAGACGGAGAGGATAAAACCTTGGAGGCTGCACCAATCCAATACCAGATCCTGGTCCTCCACAGGTGAGCCGCTGCAGTTTGTGCAGCTAATGGACCTGTAATGTTTGCTTCTTTTATTTCTACTGCAGCTTTAATGATGCTCGTGCATGCTTCAAGTACAGAGTTCATGTGAGGGCACACTCAAGATGCTAATGTGGATACCTCACAGTAAAATGGGTCACCGTGCTCTTGATAAACACATACGATACAAGGACAGAAGGACTTTTCGGGTATGAACAGATGAGTAATTGTGCCTCATGAAATACAAAATGAAATGTTTTTTATTCTGGTGACAAGAGAAGTTGTGACAATGTGAACACCGAATGTCAGCAGATGTTGAGGCTGCTGTTTCTGTAAACACCACGCGCGAGAAAAGACTTCACCTGCTTGGAAATCTTTATTTCACAGTTTATTTCTGATTCATCCGCCGCTGGTGAATAATTTGTAACAACAGAATACATTTTTTGGTTGCTGCATGAATGATGTTTTTCCATCTGACTGCAGAGTCCAGAGGCAAAGGAGGAATAAGAAGCAAGGAAAGACGAGGAGTGACAAGATTGAATTCAGACTGGGAACGGAGGTGATCACAGTGGGCTGCACCTGCGTGAGGCCCAGTCTCGTCCCCCGGTAACACGGAGGAGTCGTTAGCATCATCTGCGATTAATAACTTAAACCTGCACTGAGCGATCTTTTCTTTCTCTCTCTCAGATGTTAAACATGTTGTCCATAAGAACTTGACACACTGGTCTTATCTTAAAACAGCAAAGATGTTTTTTCTGCCCCCTAGTGGTTGAAATCATGTCCTACAGCTGTATCTGAAAACTTCTCATCATCTATCGGCTTGCCGAACAACGACACTTTCTCACTCAGTTTCCATCTTACACAATGCAAGAGGCCCTGTTTGGCATATGAGACGCAGCAGAAGTAAAGAACTCTAACATTCACCCTCTCACGTCAATATAAGACTCAAATTTGGCATCAATATACAGTTAGAAAATCCATGTTGGCAGCCACATACGGGTGGTTGAGTCCAACAAACACCAGACTTGGCAGCAGGAAATGTTTTATTGATTTTGTAGGTTTATGCACACGAAACAACTGGTTATGGAGAGAGAAAGATCACCGCTGGGGTTAAAATACACATTGCAGCCGGAGCAGAGGGTCTCATGGTGAAGGTGGATTTATAAAATACCTTGTGCTTCGTATCACACACAGAGGAGACGTGACGAAGCTTCAGCATTTGACGAGCTGGGATGAGAAAAGTCTGTTTTAAACCAACTGGATGTTTGTTTAGTGAATGTGAGTTTTTTGATATAGGTGTAACATTTGTTTTTATATGCTCTGGTAATTATCAATTAATAAATATGAAAGTTAATGTTTTTTTTCAATGTTGTCTTCTTCTATCTTTTACTGTTATTGCTCCCAGTTTATAATAATCCTGCACTTATTCTATCATTTTATATCACATATTGTTCACATACCACGTTTATGTATGAAAACAAATACAAAATATGCATAGAAAATATAAAAAAATATTTAAATAGACCAGGTTAAACCAAGTAGAACAAAATCAAAAATGTTTGAATTGATATCTATACAACATGCAGTGCATCTATGTGGTTTTGACCCATTCACACTCACATTAAATCCTGTTTGCAGAAGTTGCTATGCAAGGTGCCAAGCTGCTAACATGTGTTAGCAACATGGCTAACAATGTTTGCTCTTTCTCCTTTAGTTTTCTTCTGCTTCCCCTCCTAACCTGGATGTAGTTACATGTTTGCACTGAATATAAAATAGTTATAAATAGTTATAGAATAGTAAAACAGTTTCAGTTAACCAGTAAAACATGCTTCTTCTGTTCTGTTACTCCCTGGTAGTGTTGTGTTCAGGAACATGCTGTAAATCGAGCCTTCCTGCCACACTGACCCTTTAAATCATGAACACATGCATACGATTGGTGCACGTGCATCCAGATCATCATACAACACAGCTACACGGTGGTAAATGAAGAGAACCAGAGCAAAGTGTGAGTTCAGTCAAGCTGCTTTTACTGACCATGCCAAATAGATACAATCAATCCAGCCTTGAATATATACAGCAACACAGTTACAGCAAGTACAAACCTCATGTTACGACTCTCAAATCACAGTGCAAACACTTTCAACGTTTCAATCAAGTCAGTGTGACTCAAACACTCAAGCAAATTTCATCTGTTTTCTCTTCTTTAAATGCGCTTTACAATCATAAACTGAGTACGGTATCACATGCCAAAGCAAAGTGAGACTGCTCGGTAGCCAGAAAACCTCCATATTTACCCTCCAAAAACCAAATGTGTCCGATTCTGAACTGATGTTTCTCCCCACTGATGTTGGTACTGTATATATCCACCGTCCTTCATGTATGCATTATGTGCTTTTGAGTTGTGCTTCATGAAATAAGAGTGCAGTCCGTGATGAAACCTAATGCGATGTCTGATCTACAACTACACTACAGTTAACAATGGAAAAGATCCCGGAAATGGCGAAATACAGCAGAGTTCCTACCTTATGTCTTTAAATATCCACTGAGTTAAGCAGGCAGACTGAATTATCCCGAAATAATGCAGCTTGAGATCATCATTGATTTTTACTTTCAATTCAGAAAACAGAAAAAGTGTGTTTGTGTCTTGTTGTCACGTCAACAGTAAAATCACTGAATAGACTCTTAGCTTTGTCCTGGTTGGGCTGAAAAACACCCATAAACCTTTGATTCTGTCCCGTCTCCATGGTTACAATCAAATTTGGCTGCTGCCAAAACATGTTGCGTTCAGGTATTTAAAAATGATCTCTGACAACACAAACACTGTGATTTATTTCCTCATTTCTCAGGTCAGTGGTGAATTAGTGACGATGCTGATGTGTCCTAGAGGCTGACAGAACTTCCTGCTGACTAACTGAAGAAACAGAAAAAGATTACACTTTTTTTTTTCTTTTTTTTTTGCATTTTATTGCAACTCTCCGTCCTCTCCAAACAGCCAGAGCTGCTCCGCCATCCCAAATATGAAATGTTTGTTTTGATGCCCCCCCACCCGCTTCCCCCTAGAAAAAAAGCAGTTCCCTTTTGAGTTACATCAACACTTGGCTAACCTTTGTACAGCTTGTTCTGGTAAACATTGATATGAAAACTCGCCTTTTTTTCTTTGTTCGAGTCGCTTTTTTTGAGTTCTATTTTTTTTGTCTTCCTGCACTGTTTTGATTAAACACCCAGCACTGCTCTTTTTCTCCCTCCTCTTCCTCCTCGGGCTCCCTTGCTCCGTCTCATCTACCGGCAGGCTTCCTCCTTCATCTCCTTGTTCTTCCTCACCTCCTCGGCGTGTTTATCCTGCCAGACAAACAGAGACGGTGACATCAGAGCCATTTGCATCCATGAATATAAGAGCATTGATGAGGGCCGTGGCAGGGGAACGTCTCAGCGAAGGTTCCAGCAGAGGACGGAATGTTCCTTTAATGTTCATGACAACTGATCACGGTTCATGATACTCAAAACTTCATCTGTACCCATGATAGCATTCAATTATAGATATCAACAAACCAGTTCTGGTTAATATTAGTGAAAGTGGATCAGAGAAATGTGACAAAATTAAAGGAGTAGTTTGAAATGTTTGGTAAACCCTCCCCACAGTGGTGTAGAGGGAGTGGATGGGAGGACGGTACCTTCTCCTGCAGCCTCTCCATCATGGCCGCCAGCAAGGCCTCCCTGTTCTCCTTGTTGACTTCCATCTTCTGCTCCAGCTTCTCCTTGGCGTTCTTGATGAAGTTGTTGTTCTCCTTGAAGGCTTTCTGGATGACCTCGCGCTCGTGCTCCCTCTTCTCTGCCAGGTGCTTCAGCAGCTCGGCCTCCTGGCACTAGAGGCACAAAGACATTTGATGTTAGAGGTTTCTGAATGTTCTGACATTTTCTCTAAACTGTAGCTGACCTATGACTTCTCTCTACTCGCCCCCCCCCCCCTCTTCACTGTCCTCTTGTCTTCATGGATATGAGACATTATGTGATTGTCCTTGTACCTTCATGTCTCTATTCCTGTCTCCCCCCTCCTTCCTTCTCTCCTTTCGTCCACTCCAGCACTCCCTCCCTGTTTCCTCTTATCGTTTCCTTTATAAATCATCCTGCTAGAAAGAGAAGCTGGCAGATGTTCAACATTGTGTCAATTAGCTGATGTTTACTTCAGTAGTTCCATGTTTTATTTCTACTTCCTCATACTTAAGAAGGAACTGATGCACTTTTCTAACCCACTATTTCTACTTGATCCCATCGTTTTGATTTATATGATTAAAAAGGACATCAGTTATTGGAATCGGTCTGATACAATAAAACGGCTGCAACGGGTCCATGTCAGAGCAAAAAGTGTTTTTCAGTTGACAGGTTCAGATTGTTACAGTTGGTGTCTGAGAGCATCATTGAAAGGATCCCGACAGAAACAGACGTCAACTAACATGAAGCAAACGTCGTGAGGCTCTAAAACCTGGCAGGAAGAAACAGTAGAGCTGTTCAGAGTGGAGGAGAGTACGGAAAGTGTAGCTCAGTGTAATGAAGCCACGGCCTTCTCAAGGCGCCCACAGACCGACAGGGACTCAGTGAGGTCGTGGTTAGTTGTGCCGACGTTACACATGAATGAAAACACTGCTTCTTGTAGCCCCTCAGACCCAGATGACCACTGCCCGTCAGACAAGAAACATCAAAACATTTCCTGAAGTTCTATTCTGAGAGCAGAGACACCTGCTGCAGAGTTACTTTAACTGAAGTAACTTGCTCCTCACCTTTCGCCTCTCTTCGGCAGCCTCCAGCTTCTTCTGGATCTCCTCCAGGGATGGGTCTCGGCGCGTTGGCATGGAGGTGTTGAGCTCTGGCACTCCATCAAAGGACGGCGGCTTCAGGATGACCTCGAAGGCCTGGCCCGATGCCCGCTTATTCAGCTCAATCACCTCCACGTCTTTGATGGCGCACCAGCCCAGGTCCACTGCATCTGTGTTGATGATTGGATCATTCACTTACAATGACATTTCAATGCATCTTTTTATTACAACTGCCGAGACCCAGAGTGACGTCCTGCATGACTGATGTGCAAACCTGTTTTCTTTTTCTTACCTTCTGCCTTGTATGTAGTTTTGTCTGAAGTCTGCGGATTCAGGCAGGCGCAAAACAGAGACACCAGGGGGAGCTCTTTGACCTTCTCTTTGTAGGCTGAGGGCACACACACACACACACACACACGTGAATACACACTCCTCTGCATTCACAGCAAGAGATCCTCCAGGAAAGACTTCTTCTTTCTTAGAAGGAG